>CM059229.1:20847038-21122038 GCA_030347435.1 Clarias fuscus | reverse complement strand
ACGACAGATAACAGTGAAGTGACTCCCAGGCACTGGCACTAATTCATTAGGTTTCTGTTTAAAGCATTATCACACATCTGATGATTGGGTTAGAATGTTTGGGCATTGTCCTCCATTCAGTGCCAAAAGTGGGGACAAACTTAAACAATTGTAAAAGTGTAGACTCTGTGTTCCAGCGCTAGTGCACACAAGGTGCAATTCATCTGCCATTTTTGGGAGGAAATCAGACACCTTGGAGGAAACCCCCATTGACATGGTGAATATGCACAAAAACCCTGTTCTCAAAATTAAATTGAGGACCCTGTGAGGTGGAAGTGCTACTTTCTCCACAAGTGGTTAATATATTTGGAAATATTTTTCAATAATTAGCTTAAAACTCTAAAGTAAAGAGTTACAATCATATTTTTTGTTTAGGTTGACTAAGCACTAGCTAGTAAGTTAGTTTTCCTATCCAGGGTTTGGTCTTTCCTTGTGTCCTGTATTTCCAAGTTTCTGGCTGACACTATTGCAGATCAATTGCGGATTGTAGATGTGTCAGTGTAATGGAATAATTCGCTTCTGCCTCCCCTGCTGGCACTAATTTCCCCAGCTTTTACAGGATTTTATTTAAAACAGTGCAACACTTTTCTGAATATCCTGTCGTAATGAGAAGCTACAGGCGTGAGTTGAAGTGGAGCGGCTTTACAGCGTGCAGTATGTGCAATGCTGTAGCAAGCAGGCGTACATATTAATGCAATGCACCTTTACCTAATTTAGCTGCACAAGAGGAAAATGCCGCATACCACTGCAGGAAAACCTTAGGAAACATGGGGTCGGTCTTCCACAAACGGCTTTATAATCACCTGTTGCTGCACCTTGACGCTTAGGAGAGAAATATAACACAGCCTGTGAAACGTGTCTACATGAGCATCAGCGATTTATGTATGATGAAAGAGAAGTCCATGAGTCTTACGTGATGCATCCACAATCATGAAGTCATTGTATAATGTATGGAAGAGGATGATGGGTTCATTTACTTCTGCCATTTCCACACTATTTCCTAAGCCATTCTAAGACGCTACGAGGGAGGTGAAGATGATGAGGAATGATGAGGAAAGTAGAAGAACAATGAAGTAGATCAAAAGCCCTTTTCAGACTTTGCTACAGATCACGTCACACTTAAATCTGAACTACATGCATTTGCATTAATGGATAGGCTGCAACATAAAAATGCACGACTGTGGCTTAACAGAAACACATCACTGTTCGTCCTGTCACCCAGAGATGGCAAATTTGAATCCCGAATGATGCTACGGCTATCTGTTGTCGGGAGTCTAGAGCAGATTGACCATGCTCTCTTGGAAGGGAGCGATGGCATACCCATACTCTCACACCAATCAAGCCGTCATGGGCATCTGCAAGTAGAACAAGCGGTGAGCTCTTTCCTTTAAGTGCTGCTCCTAGTGGCCCAATGTTGCATGAGCAAAGGATCCAAAAGAGTCACGTGTCTTGGGGAAGCATGTGATATTGCATGCCCTCCTTGGGTTTTAGTTGTTACCTAATGGGAGCGTGCCTTAACAGAGAGCCAGGTGAGAATTGGCTATGACAAAAAATTTGTGAGAATTGAAAAAAAAAAAAAATAGCTAAAGAAACATACTCAAGGCTTCCCTCACATTTAACACTCAATAAAAATCAATCCGATAAAGACTAAATTCTTTCAACCAATCATAATGCAGAATGTGGGATTTGTCACACGCATACCATGGATCTCTCTCTCATGTGTCTGAGGAACATTAATGTTATGTGTTATATGGCTGAATGACAGGAAGCCAGCAAAGTTATGTATTCAATGTCGGAAGAGGGCTTAGAAAAAAGTAACACGCACACATACATTTTAAAATTGATGGTACATGCAAAAATATATCAAATTAAAAATAGCAGATGATAAACTGGTACTTATGAATTTACTTATTTCAAGGATGTACAATACAAAATAAGGTGCAACCTGGATTTATAACATTTACACACTCCCCTATAACACAATAAAGACAGTGTAATATGCGCACTCTTTTAATTCTTCTTATATGTTATCTAATATCGACAGCAGAGCATACAGTAAAAAAAAAAACAGATGTGTTTATGTGTAGCTGCTTTGATCTCGAACGATAAAGTGAAACAGCAGCGCTGTGTGAGGATCTTAGAATGCCAAAGCTGGTAAATAATAGCTGTCTCGAGAACAAAAGCACATTGTGTGTGCTCATTTAATGATGAGAGCTTTAACATGTATGAAAGGAAGCTGTAATACAGATGCAATCTATAAAAATGTAGGCTTACCTGCTGACTGAATTATTCCGGTGAAAGGACATCTGTTAGTGTGTGCATGTGCGTATGTGTATGTGTGTCTGTCTGTGTGTGTGTGTGTGTGTGTGTGTGTGTGTGTGTGTGTGTGTGTGTGTGTGTGTGTGTGTGTCCATTCCACCTCCCTGCTGTTGTGTAACTGGGACATTATCTGGAGTCAGGTGTCACTTTGAGACCTGAAGAGTGTTTGTGAGTGTTTGGTCAACTCACATGTGCATCTCACTGCACTTCATATGTAGCACATATACACACTTTTATACACTCTTATATATGCTGATATACAGTATACAGTACACACATTTTTAATGAATGTAACCATCATTATCATCATCATCATCATCATCATCATGTCAAATACTTAAGCAGGTGTTCCACATGCATATGTGTTTACTCCTCATGAGCAACAAATGATGCATGTTTTAGTGCAAACAAAGTGTGTGAGAAAGTGTGTTTCTGTGTAGGATTGTAAGCGTGAGAAAAAAAAAGGACAAAAAGGAAATAATGTTCAGTATGTGCAGTATGTGTACATGTATATTAATGAGCATGACTGGACAGTGAAGCAAGCAACAGAATAGGAACAGACAGAGAGAGAGAGAGAGAGAGAGAGAGAGAGAGAGAGTGAGAGAGAGAGAGAGAGAGTGGGTAATACTGAGGTGGTATGGTTTGGTTTCTAGAGCCATCTCTGTTTCTGTTAACAGAATGGCACTCTGTTCCTTTGCCAGCTTAGCAAAGCAGGAGGAACAGATGGGCATTGATCATTTTAAACTGCCTGACTCACACAAAGACCAGAATTGTTGAAAAACTGTAAATATGCATCAGTGTGTGTGTGTGTATGTGAATGTACTCATCTCATATTTGGGGAGTAAATGTCCTCATAAAGAAAGAAATACAGGCTAACTTTTTACTGATTTTTAGACATTGAGATGGGTCTTCAGTCTGCGCGTACAAAATATATATATATATATTTTTCTTTTTTCTCTGTTTGTATTGGCCAGTGCTTAGACAAGTTAATTAAAATGTCCCTTAAATGTGACGCCATAAGAAGATCCTGAATGAATTATTTTATCTTTCTATCTAATAAAGTGCACACATTTACTTTACAAACTGCAGTTTTTAGCTAACCTTATGATTGGTGGTTAAAAAAAAAAAAAGCCCAGAAAACTGCCATAAAAAAAACAACTTATTACCTGGTATGGCGCTCCTTCCTCTTGGAAAAAAGGATAGACATTATGGCCACACGTAGCCAGGGATTTTTAAAAATTGAGATTTTTACCTGCAGTTTTGGTCTTTTGAAACTGAGCTTTTGGAAAACTCCTTCCAAAGTGAAGATTTTTTTTCCAAAACCTTTCAGTGGTGTTGTGTGGACACTTGCAGCAGAGATTGTGGCTTGTTGTAACATCACCTGGTGTGCCCATGATGTCATTGTCTGTGTGCTAGTCTCCTTGATTTGACGTCAGCGTTGTTTATGATGATATTTTGTGCAATAGTGGACTAAGGTACAGTAAACTAGTGACTGTGTTAGCGTTGCTTACTGGACTTTTTACATGCGTGTACATACATGCGCAGTTACTCACACATTACGTTAACGAACAGACATGTCTGAATGTTCTACAAAGTTCACTTCTGCTACATACAGAACTTCGACGACACAGACCCGCACACACAGCGACGGCCGTTTTGGACAAGACCCGTCGGACTTCTACTTCTGATAGGCCCGTTGTTGATTAGGGACGCTCCTGACAGCACTTAACAGGGCGTTTTGACAAAGATATTTTTAAAACGTAGGTTGTGTGGACAGAATTATTTAAAAAACAAAGTCGAAAATCTTTTTTTAAAATACCCGGCTACGTGTGGACGTGACCTATAATTAAGATTAATATAACAGTTAGGTAATCCAATCTTGCATCAAGACAGTTAACTTTACTTTTAAATGTAGCATTATTTAACCTTGACATTGAGTAGTATTGTTATCGACTACATTCTCATAATGTTACTTTATTATCATTATCATAATCAACTTTTTTGTTGATTGAATTGGTGACATTAGTTTAATGTAACACAACAGTTAGTTCCGACCGAGTAATCTGATTGGACAAGAGTCATTCCACATGTGCTTATAATAGACAGTGACACAACTAGGATGTTTAACTATATGTGTCACTTTGCATCACAGATGTTAATAACCATTAGTTACACTATCTGTTGGTCGCAGCATGAATGAGAGTAGGTCTGTGCAGACTGCAGAGCCGAGGAGAGAGCAGCTGCCTGCCACACCCACACTCAAAACCAGTTATAGAAGCACTTTCAGCAAGAAACCACATTCGAAAACATTGTTATCTTAAACAACACTTTGTTTCCTTTGTCATTGCTTCAAAGTCATTTCCGAATTGCCCCTAACTATCTGTGAAAGAGAAACTTTAAGATTTGCAGGTCTGTCCTTCACCTCCATGGTTTATTCTCCTCACCATTTGGCTACAGAGTAACAGTAGAAAAGACTACTTTTACTCCCTGTTAATTACACTGTAGTACAGCACTACTTTTCATGTGGTGCTGCTTAATTATACTGCATTTTCATTTACCTCACTAACAACTATTTCAAATAACTACAACTGAATGCAATTAATACAACCTTTATATAATCAGAAATACTACCGCTTTGCAGTCTGCAATTACTAATTGAACAAAGCTGACGGCACAATTTACTGTCAGCTGTGTGAAGCCACTTTAACTCAGCAGACGACTGAAATATTAGCATTGTGCATTCAGCGTGGGAAATGGAGTCTACTTTTCTGCAATGCTGCCACTTCCTTAACAGTCCTATTGTTCTTGTGACACTTTTTGCACTTGCACTAGTTACAAACAATGCACATGCAGTCAAAGTGAAACCATATTGTCTGTGCTCAATCACTGCACTGGATGTGTTTATTAGAAAAATCAAAAATCAAATACAGTCATTTTAGCGAAATTGTCATTTGAAATTAAAATATTCACATAAAAAATGTAGCCTTACAGAATGTGAAATAATAATTTTATTATTAAATGCAAAATATAATAAATAATTTTACGTTATTGTTTATGAATGTTAATATGCATGAATAAATTTGCCAGATTTAGAGCGCCATTTCTAGCTAAAATGCCACCTCAGGCAATGTCATGGACCAGTACTACTACTACTACTAGAGCTATTGTGAAGTTGTAATAATATATATTTGTCAGGGCTGTAGTCGTAAAAAAAAAAAAAGAAAAAAGGTGGGTAATCTATGAAGTATGCGATTAAGGTAAGTCAGACCATGGCATTCTGGGAAAAATATAAGGAATATTTCTTGGGAAAACTTTTTTACAGAGCAGCTTGAAGCTGAAGTTCACTGTTTAAAAATAGCATGAAAGGAATAAACATAGCTCAAGTCCATGATGTTTATTAATCACCATCAAGAAGCCCAATCCAAGATTGAGAAGAATCCATAATGCATTTTAAATCAGGAAAGTTAAATATAGGGAAGTTAAATATTATTAATCCTAAAAATCATACAACTACCTGGCTAGCCCTTGTTATTGTTTTTTTCCCTCTTTTTTTTAACCTTGTATTTGTCGTCCTTTGCCAGCATGAGCAGGAGAAGGCTCGTCATTTCTGCGCTTCAAAAGTCAACATATATCAGTGATGTCAAGCATGAATATGGACCCTGGTATATACACACTAAAAATAGAATTGTAGACTTGTTGAGTAGTGCCTTTAGTGCCTTTGCCTTACTCGACCAACATTACCAACAACGACCTAGAATAGTTATTATAAAAAATATATTCACTTTGGGATTCCAGCTCTCGTATTTATGAATGATACAGCAGACTTTTTTAATAGCTTATAGGTAGATTAAATGTTGTGAAACTCTTGAAAGACAAGTGAGCCTTGCCGCTATACAAAAATTATGCACATGTTCTAACCAGTTAGATGCGAAGGTTCAACCATCCTCTGGTCAAAGGTTATTTAATTTAACGCTGGAATGATGAGCTAATTAAATGCATTTAAAACCACAAAGCTTTTGCTTATCATTTGAGTTATGAGCTGTGGTACCTTTATTTTTACTCAACAAGGGTTTTACACATGAGGTGGGCTGCATGAGCTAGCGCCACAGTTATATAACTTTGCTGCACTCGATTGCATTTTGTCCATGTTCTCACATTTTTCCTTCTTCCTGATTCTGAAACGGATATGCAGCAAGATGTACAGTAAAATAATTTCAGTTTCCTACTGACTGCATCCTTGGTTCAAGGTTCCTGTTATGTTCCTGTAATGTCGGATTTATTCTTTGTTCATAAAGGTAGGTTTCTGGTTCTTGTAAACTGTCTGCCTGGCTTTGATGTATTTAGCCTGAATATTGTTAATTTGTAGGAATGGGTTGTTGATATATATTGCAGTTATATATATTGCAGCTGTCTCAGATTTGTAATCAAGGTCTGTGAATTGTAAGGCAAGATCTCATACATTATGCTACCAAAAGTATGTGAACACCTAACCATCAGAACCATACGTGCTTGTTGAACTTTTCATTCGGATTTTAGTCGTCTTGTGCTGTTATAATATCCTCAACACTCATGTGCACAAGAGCACTGTGATGCTGGAACAAGTTTGAGGCAGGCAAAGGGAATTGTTAATGCTACAGTATAAAGACATCCTATACAACTATGTGCATCCTATTTAACTTTTTGGTGACATCTTGGGGAAGAACACACATGTACAGCTGTGTCCACATATATTTAGCCATAACATGGGTATATGTTATGCACCAACTGGGGGATTTTATAATTATCAAATGTAAACTATATTTATCAAATGTAAAACTGTTACATAGTTACCAAACAGCATCCTGTTATATAGGCTATATTATAAAAATTACATTTCGTCTAGGTCACTGAGGTGAGTTTTTTCTGTCAGATTAATTTGTTGATTTTAAGTAATACAATTAAAGAAAAGCAGTTTTGTGTGTGCATGCGCATGCATTCCCACCCATGTACACGTGCACAAACCTGTGGTCCACCACAGCAATGTTGTGTGTTTTACCCTGAAATACCTTGGGCTTTAGTCCCTGGACTTGGGTCAAAGTGTTTGAGTCAGCTCGGTTCAGTGCTGTTTGCTCATGAACATTAACATTGGGTAGAATCTGACATTCAGATTTTCATAACTCATTTGATTTTTAATTATAACTGATAAATATGTGGTTATATAAAAGGACATGATGTACAGTTCAATAGTATGGTTAACATGGGTTTCTTCTCTTAAATCCATCTCTGTTAGGCTAAAAAATATGAGTGTCTGAATTATTAAGTTCTAAGATTAATTAAAAGAAGAAGAGTTATCGCTTATTGTGACCGCCGCACCTCGATACATTTACTGAGGATGAACAACAACAAAAAAAAAAAGATAAAGATTTATAATCAGCAAAGAGAGCATTTTTAAGCTTTTGGTCAGGTGCTACCGTATGTGTTACATCCTGTACATCCCGAACATCAAAAGAACTAATCATTAACATGTAAGTCATAGTGAGACAGGTATTTGGAACAACAAAAGGGTTTCAGTAGACACGAACTGTTTGGATGTATATTTGTCTAGGTACAGGGTATAGGAAGTGTTACCACATTAAGAGTCAGGAGGCACAATGAGGGGGTGTTTTATGGGCAGAGGCATGAGAACCTTCTTATCATATAAAACCCTACAATTTCTCTGTGATGTTTCAGTCTTGAATAGTCATCACATACAATCTGGATGGTGTACAGAGTCGTGTAGGAATCGTATTTGTTTCTTGGGTACAGTGCATTTCAAAGAGCGTAGTGATGCCGTCTTTTTTTACCCAGACATGTTATACAGGGTGGGCCATTTATATGGATACACCTTAATAAAATGGGAATGGTTGGTGATATTAACATCCTGTTTGTGGCACATTAGTATATGTGAGGGGGCAAACTTTTCAAGATGGGTGGTGACCATGGTGGCCATTTTTGGGGTCATTTGAAGCAATTGTCTATGGTGTGAAGATACGAGATGTGCAGCACTTGAAACTACGGATACTGGAAGCCTGTGCTGGCATTTCTCCTGTGGTGTTGCTAGCAGTGTGTGAAGAGTGGGAGAAGAGGGTTGCATTGACAATCCATCACAATGGGCAGCACATTGAACACATTTTATAAGTGGTCAGAAGCTTGTAAATAACTAAAACTAAAGTTACGTTAAAACCAAGCACACAATTGTTTTTCTTGTGAAATTCCCAATAGGTTTGATGTGTCACATGACCCTCTTCCTATTGAAAAAAACAAAAGTTGGATCCAAGATGGCCGACTTCCAAATGGCTACCATGGTCACCACTCATCTAGAAAAGTTTGCCCAATTACATATACTAATGTGCCACAAACAGGACGTTAATATCACCAACCATTCCCATTTTATTAAGGTGTATCCATATAAATGGCCCACCCTGTAGATATCTGAAGACCAAACGATGACTCGCTAGGGAACACAGACCAACAAACCTTCAAACAAACTTATTTGTCTGAGATTATAAACACTTATGTGACTGCAAGACAAACAGAACAGTCTATAATAATGTGTGATAGTTCTTTAACAGATAATTCTGTTAAATAACTATAAATATTGTTTTAATGCTTTAGAGATACAGTCATGTGTGAAAATTCTTCTTTATAGCTTTAATTCGGTTCATTGAGGTTTTTGGGCATTCGCATATGCTCAGCTCTCTCAAGGTCCTGCCACAGCATTTCAATTGGATTGAGGTCTGGACTTTGACATTACAAAACCTTGATTGTTTTATTTTTCAGCCATGATAATGAAGATTTAATTGTGTGCTTCATTTCACTGTCCTGTTGCATTAGCTTTAGCTGTGGGACAGATGGCCTCACATTTGCCTCTTGAATACTCTGATATACAGAGGAGTTCATGGTCAACTCAATGTGGCTACAAGGTGCCCGGGTCCTGTGGCTGCAAAGCTAAAAAGCCCCAATAATCACTGCCATGATATCGGTGGATATGAGTTGTTTCTGCTGAAATGCTGTTTGGTTTTCGGCAAACAATCGGCATCATTTAATCAAGGACTGTTGATTAGTAGCACCGGCTGCAACTTACCCTCTGAAATCTTGTAAAAGCATTAAGGAGGTACTTGGTATTGCTCATGTTTTTTCTTTTTGACTTCATTTTTGTTAAATAAATAAAAGCACTGTGAAAAAATGTATATGTTGTTATGTTGTTGCCTAATACTGAGACCATGATCCGATGATTTTATTATGTTTTTACACAAAAAGACATTGAAAGAATTAAAATAGTGTGTAAAACTTTTACACATGACTGTAAGACAGGAGTTCTGGGTGAAGCAGTTCACACATGGTCCAAATCTGTTGGAATTCAGACACGGATGGTTTTGTGTTCACTGAAGTCTAAGCGCTGGAATGCCAGGTCTGTCGCACACCTGCCTTATTTTACAGTATGCAGTGAAATACTTCAGGACTAACAACATACAGTAGATTCTTTGATTAAAGTTGAACACATCTTACAACTAATTAAAACGAATGGTACCTAGCAAACATTAAAATGATACACAATTATGAGCAATTATTTAAATAAGGCGAAACTACCTCCATCTCACTGCCATAAGAACTAAATAAAAGATATAATAAAATTTTTTAAACATAATATTTAAAAACTCTGAATGAGCAAACTACAAACCGGACATCTTTTCAAGGGAAAAGACTATACAGTACCACTTCCCCACTTTGTTTTCCCAGATTTCACCAGAACATGTTAAAAGGCTTATGTTCTCTGATGTAACCGATGTATATGTATATGATACAAAGTGCTAAAAATCTTTTCTCCTCTGAATAAACTAGAAAACATTCAGCGCTGCATTGTTTGTTGCTTTAACAAACACAAAGTACTCGCTTAAAATATGCATCAAGAAAAGAGCTGGATATCTAGTTTATGTTCTTACTGAGCAAGTTATCTACAGTATAATGACACTTGGTCAGGACCGTGGCATTCAGTGCAACAACGTTCTCAATGTTGAAATCATAAATCATTACTTTTTGAATGAGACTACGGAGAATAAAAAGTATACACATCAGGAAACTTGTATGCCTTTTATTTCTCTGAGTATGAACTTTTAGAGTTTCTATAAAATATGTGTGATCACTGCAATCGAGTCCATCACTTAACTTCTGCCAAGACAACAAGCCATTGTCATCTTCTAGAGCGGACATCACTAAATGTCGAACCGCAGACCGAGTGACAGTTATATCCAGACCCTGATGGTTTCTGATAAATGAGAATAAATAATATACCAGTAATCTAGTGCTTTTTTTCCTTGAGGTATTCACTGAAAAGAGCCAATCAGTGTGATAGCTACCTGTGTATAGACAGAATATGTAAAGGAAATAGAAACGAAAGAACAGCACAACATTACTCCAAGAAAAGGAAAGTAGACTATGAAAACTGAACCTTCAAAGATAATTGGATGAATGTATGTTTATTCTTCCTACAGGGAGTTTAAAACCAGCTTGTCTCATACAGTATGTTCCGAAACGGTGGCGCTAATAAAAGGCAGTAATGTGAACCGCCACTATGAGATAAAAAATGGGGTTTTTGAGCAAACACATCGGCAGCTGGCCAAGGTGAGGGCGTGTAAAACACCCGAAATGAGAGCCCAGTATGATAGAGCAATCATCCTTTCACATTCATTTACAGCCCTGGAGCGTGCAAATGAAAATTCACTAACGATTGATTAAAGATTGTTGTTTGTTCAACATAGTTACTGAAAATGGACAATTTCAGTCCGACTCCTATTTAAACTTTTTGACAATTTTTCTGTCCTTTCAAATCTAAGCAATGTCAGGTCACTAGGGTCTTTTTCCACCCAGGATGCACATGCATCTTTTCCATTTACAAATAAAACAGGTCTATAGAAAGTGAAAATACAAAATTATCATTGAGTTTAAAAACACGATAAGCAAGCTGATTTAAAAGAAAATGGTGAGGAATGCAAAGAACATTATGAAATCAGTAAGAAAATGTAGGAAAGAGAGAGAGAGAGAGGCAGTGCCTGGCAGCATTTCAGAGCAGAAAGCACCACTGTGGTGATGCGTGAATTTGTGATGTGAATAGGGATTAAAACCATCTTGGGAACCATGCAGCTTTTACTCTTCATGTAGATAGGAGTGGGCAGTCAGATATAAGGCTCATGGGAAACAAGAAATACATCTTGAGTAACACCCAGTTCAACCCCATTACAAATCTTTAATGACACTGGATGCAATTCAGAGTTTGTGGGTGAAGCCCATTTTACAGTAGATATGACTCAATTTATGTTTGCAATGTCTTTCACTGGTTTTAGCAAACACCCCAACAGATTTGTAGATTATAGCATGGCATTTAATGAGGCATGTAACATGGCATGCCTTTGGACTGTGGGTGAAACGATGGTAACCAAAGGAAACCCACCAAACACAGGGAGAATTTTCAAATTTCACCGACACAGAACACAGGCAAAATTCAATCCCCCAAGCCAAGGGGGTGCAAGATGACAGGGGTAATCACTGAGCCACATTAAATAACAGTAAATAATATATGCATTTGACTCAATTTAAGATGTTTTCACTTGCCAAGATATCATTTGTTGTGACATAAATATTAAATGAAATACTCATTCCATATTTCGTCCTTTTTGTGGACTTGGTTTGATCCAAGTAGCCACTACATCATGAACATAAGAACAAGCTTAAAAAGTTAAGAGTTAAAAACACATTATCAAAACCTGAAAGGACAGTGCTGAACCGTCAACTTTGTGGGAGAAATGTGGTCAGGAAAAATCATGAATGGAGATTACTTAAACATTAGGTGAAGTTGCCAGTAGAAGTAGAAGTAGTTACGGTAGAAACCATAACTATGTTTAATAGTGAAAGAAAGAGCATTTTCATGGGCATACAATGTGATCAGAACAGAGGTCTAAACAGCTGTGTGGTCATAAGAAAACCACTTGTTAGTGAGACTCATTAGAACATTGGACTTTGGTGCAAATGTCATGTGGTCTGATAAGTTCAGATTAACCGTATTCATGAGTGATGTGTCAGGGTAAGAAGGCAAGCCCATAAAGCACTGCACCCATTGTGCATGCTGGCCACTGTATAAGCCTCTGCGGTTATGAACTGCAGGCGTTATGAACTGGGGTTGCTTCAGGTCTCAGGTCTAAATTCAGCAATGTTATGCAGCAATAAAATGAAGTCAGATGATGACTTGAATATACTGAATGACCAGGTAATCACATCTGTGAAGTTTTTCTTCCCTGATGACACAGGAATGTTCCAGGACTTAAATTGTTTCACACATGAACTGGACATCACACTGTGTGCCATAATCAAAAATAATAACTTTTGGCCAATGTATAAATGGCTTTTACTTCTGCAGAAAAATGACACAACTCCTAAAACAAAGCTCTAATAGGCTTTAGCTACATTAAACTTTAAATGAAAACTCCACTGGGCAACACAGTAAATATGTTTATAATGGAATATATTTGACATGTTTAATGATTCTAGTGGTAATGTGCGAAATGGTGCTATATTTCTATTATTTCTGTCCATACCAAGGCTGTAAAGTGGTGTTTAGAAGAATAAAATGACAATGATGTTAGACAAAAAGAATAACAGTCGGATTTTGCTGCATGGACTATTTTCCAACACTGTTCAATATTATATCAATGTAAATTCCAATGTGGAAATAGTGGAGATATTGGATTCAAAGGTCCAGAATGCCGTGTAGTTATGTAACACAATCGCACTATAGTAACGCAGAGACTTGGTTTGGTTAGTTAGCGAAATATGGTAATGCTAGCAATGTTAGCATTAAATTTAAAGCTGAAAGTTAAAGTTAATTTGCACTAATGGTGCAAAGATTCAGCATCAGAGCGCTCACAGTTCGCGTGAGACTCAGTAGGGACGTTGATTAGTTGATGACATCACCGCACGTGAACTGTGGCCGCTCTGACGTGTAGGCGCGAGGCTTACTAGAGTAACTAATAGTGCAATGGCGAACACCTTCACAAGCAGAAATCTCCTAAATGTGGGAGCATTTCACTCTTAACTTGAGCAAAACAGTAGCTAGAATCAGAAGGAGAGACTTTTTGCTGGCTGAGGTGTGGCCAAGTGGTAATGTGGCTGTGTGAAGGACACGAGAGCCGGGTAAGTGTCAAAGGAAGAGAATGTGGATAATTTGTGCCTGTACCTCCTGTTTTTATGTTTCCAGTTCTCCTAAGTAAACATGCACAACATGCACACACACACACACACACACACACTCACATATCTTACTGCTGTTTGAGATCTGCACGCGCATTCTCTCTCTCTCACACTCACACACACACACCTTGCTCCCCACTTTTTTGCCCCTTCACCACAAATCTCTCAACATCTCAACTTAACTCCCATATTTAAGCCTTGATTAATAATTGTATTTTATTCCAGCTACCTGGCTATTCCTTGGTTTTAGATTTAGTTTCAATAAATTTGATTAGTTTCAATAAACCAAATAAGCTTGGTTTATCAAATTCAGCGAAGGGAAAAGTCCATTCTGCCACTGCAGCTTTAGCCTCGTTGTTAGCAAATGTTCGTTTTCGCTGACCTGCTAAACGTGGCCCCTCTGTGCTGAGGTTAGCTGGGTGGCCGCTGACTGTGAGACATTATTGTCCATTACACAGAAATGGTCGAATGCACCCTGCCCCTCTGCAATTCATAGTGTCTGGAAAGTGAAACACATTCTGCAAGATAACAAAATCATACTTTTTAAGCAAACATTTAATATGAGGCACAAAAAATCTTGTGAGAGTGTGTGTATATTGTATGCGTAAGTTCTTATAATAAGCTTGTGTGAGAATGTGGTCACCAATCTGAGCACACAGGTTAGCTGAGGTTGGGGGATTTTGTGCCAATTTGTTTTTGTGGTTTCAGTGAAATCTGAGATCCTTCACTGTTTTGCTTTCGGTGAAGTTAGCACCGGCGTGTGGTTATGAGTCAGAAATAGGCACCGTGTCTCGGCTTCCTGTTGTTCTAGAAGAAAGTGTGATAACGTTTGGGAGTGAACAGAAAGAGAAATAACGAGATACTGTAAAGAGAGAGACAGAGACTTACTTACCACTGTGTCAAACCACAGTGACTTACTTACAGTACAGCATATAGACACTGTCCAAAATTAGACAAGATATCAAGGTGAACTTAGGAATGTTAATTACAGTGCATACCACATTATCACATTCACTCTCTCTCTCTCTCTCTCTCTCTCTCTCAAACAGTACACAGGATACATATACTTTACAGCGCATACCAGAAACACAACTGGAATCTCCAATAACCTGTAAAAAACAGGTTTTCACACACTTAATCTTCCAGACTCTACCCTATTAAACCCCTATTTCCGATTCCAACCTAGAGTGCACCTAGTACCTAATATACTGGCAACTTGCGGTTTTCCCTATCTGATATCTATCACCAGTCTCTCTTATTTATTGTTCTCCCTTTCTTTTTACTCTTCTCTTGCGCTCTTCGCATGCCTTTCTCGCTCTACCGATGCTGTTGTCAACATCAGTGTTATTCACTACATAGGATTAATTCTCAGTCAAACCAGCAGTTTTGTTCCATCTCACCTTTCTCAGCATGCCGTATATGTGTGTGTGTGGGAAAAAAAAAAAACATATGCAGGAATTAAGCCTTAACAAAACATCGATAAATTGATAAATTGATTTCCACCTTTCTGGGTATAATTTTTTTTCAGCACTTTTAGGATGGGGGGTTTATGTTATGGTCCCATGTAAGTAATACAGTTCACGTAAGCACTTGTGAGTCTGTGACACACGATCGAGTTAAATCTTCTTTTTCCACGATCGTTTATTGTGGTCTTTTGCTCTTTATTTTCAAATTGTGAAATCAGGAAAGACCAATGTAATCTTCTGAATGCATACCCAACCATACATTTCCAACTATTTATATTTTGCTCTCTTTAACGCCTAACTGTTTTCCATTGATGTATACATCGAATTAGTCGTCCTTCAACTGGCCTAGTTGAAGCATAGCCTGTAGGCTGTGTAACCAGAACCTTTTGTGGATACAGTTTCACAGTATATGATTGTGTCTGTGATAATGAATATAAATCGCCAAAAGCCATTTGAGCTTTATTTTTGGTCTGTCTTCCACAGACAAGTTTGAAGGACATATACACCACTTTGAGAAATTTAATATTGCTCCATGGGAGGGAAAAAAGTGACAGATGGATTAAAAAACGTTTTAACATCTTCTGCAGCATGTTTCAGATTTGACAGTATCATTGCCTTTATGAACTTGTAAGAAGTATCTGTGCCAAGGCGTATTTTTTTATTTCACCGACCAACTTCGCATTCATTATCATTGAACATTGTGAGGAATCAGAATATTATTTTGTGTATTCTGGGCAAGTTGGGTATGCATGCCTCAAAGTCATTTACACAACAAGCCAAGAAAATGCCCGATTGGATTTAGGGATAACACAAAACAAAAATATAACCACTGCTGTGACTCTAAACGGCTTGATATGTGAAAAATTAACAATACTATGCAGATGTTATTAATCAAGCTGACTGTTTAATGCTGTTTAAAGAAAGCGCTTTAATGCACATAATGCTCTGAGGTGTTTTTTTTAATACCTCTTTCACTTTCTTGATATCTTAAATGATATTGGAAAAAATGCATTGTGAAAATCCCTAATAAATAAGAACCTTCAGTAACTCGTGATTTTTTGGGTACCATCGATTTTGCCGTACTGAAGTAAATGGCGTCCTGCAGACTATGTCCCCTTATTAATACAGCAGTTACAATAAAATGGCATTTGGATATTTGAAAGAATCAGCATGGTATTCCTGGATAATACATTGCAATGTTGTTTGCTGGGTCAAGTAGAATAATCAATGCTTTTGCCCTCGAGTCTGATTTTGCAGATGTTTTGACAAGACTGACTTAATTGGACATGAGGTATGGTTTATAGATAGGCTTTAAATACTGTATACACTCACTGAGCACTTTATCAGGAACACTATATACAGTATACTGTGTTGAGCCTCCCTTTGCTCTGAAAAGAGTCTTAATACTTCATGGAATGGATTCCACAAAATATTAGAGCAATTCCTATTTTCTGGAGATTCCGGTACATGTTGAAATGATTGAATCATGCAATTATTGATTTTTCAGGTGCATGGTGAAACCGATTTTAAATGACGTATACCAATTGTTGCCATAAAGTTTTGCACTAATACTCAAACATGCTGCGGCAATTTAAGCATTGATTAATTGGTTTTAACAAGCATTAAGTGTCCTCACACCATTATTCTTCGTCCACCAGCTTGGACAGTTCACATGTTTGGTCCATGGATTCATACTGATGGTGATAACCAATTCTGACCCCTCAACAGAAATACTGCTACTGCTCTTGTAGCCCATCCACCTCAAGATTTGATTCTGAGATGCTTTTCTGCTCATCACAGATGCACACAGTGGTTATAACCCAAATGAGGATTGGATGAATCTGGTTCCTTTTAGGGTTTCTTCCAATTGCAAGGAGTTTTTCCTTGCCACCACTGCCATCAGCATGCTCTTCAGGGACAATCTGATAATAATGATTTATACATATTTCCTCAGATATTGCAAGCTCATTTCCACTTTTTTTATTCTGTAAAGCTGCTTTGCAACAATGTAAATGCAACTTAATTAATTATCTGATTAACAAGTGTTTTTCAGTTTAAACCACTCTGACCATTCCCCATTAACCACTTTTATCAACTGCAGAACTGCTGCTCACTGTTTCTTTTTTATTTCTTTTTTGCACCTTTGTGAGTAATCTCTTTGTTGCAGAACTATTGTGCATGAAAATTCCAGGAGATCATCAGTTATAGAAATAACCCAGCCCTTCTGGCCCCAATGATCATGCCACAGTCATGCCAAAATCATTAAGATCACTTTTTTCCCCATTTTTGTGTTTGATTTTATGCATTGCACTACTGCCACACAATCAGCTGATTAGAGAATCGCATGGATGAATATGTATATAGACGTTCCTAATAAAGTGCTCAGTCAGTGTAAACAGTCATTGAATGGTATTTACATTCAGGGCAGCAACCTACAATCTATATAAGATGGGATGGCCTAAAATGAAATTCAATTTTTTTTTAAAATGCACCCTGCATAGGAAAAACTAAAATCTGAACATATTTGTCACTGTGATTTTATTACTAAATGCAAATTGTCTACATTGATCCATGAATCTTATGGACGTTTGGTGGGAATAAATGATGCAGACATATATGCAACCATGAGCAGCATTTAGTAATATAAGAGAAAGGAGTTCTGTATGTACACACATGTCTGTTAGGGAGCATGATGTGGGCCTACAGTACAGTTATGACATCATCGCAGAAATTGAATAAGGTTTCTTGCACAAAATGAAACCCAAAACCTGAATTAATTTATGCAGATGTGCACAATATTGCACAACTGTGAACACATGTATATATGATACCTGATGCCCAATAGCTATAAATATGCAGTGATAGAAAACAGTCTTGATGTCTGATGTCTGGCGCTCTATGTCCACGCTGTCGTTGGTTGGCATGCTTGTGGCACAATAGCATGCACGATGGCACTACTGATCTGTACATTATGAAAGCAAAAGCGACTAAATCAAAGCACCATGTTCATCAAAACCACAAGCCTGGTTAATATGGTAATGTGTGTGTGTGTGTGTGTGTGTGTGTGTGTGTGTGTGTGTGTATGTGTGTGTGTGGAAAATAATGGGTGACGACTTAGAATGAAAAAGGCTGATGAACAAAAGACAAGATGTGAGACTCAGACATGCAACACAACACATCATATAATTCAAACTGTCAGGTGTGGATTCTATGCTGTATAATGCATTTTTATTTTCAAATAAATGAATAAATAAATACAATGCACACATCAGTGCCCCACTCCACCCCCACCCAGCCTTGTGTGCTTACATCTGTGAGGAACAGCCTATAAGAAGAATATGAGCTCCGACAAGGACAACATCACAGACAAAGCTATGCATCTGCCCTTAAAAACCATCGCAATGAAACAAACAACAAAATAAACTCCCCTCTTACCCCACTGTGTGTCTGAGACAGTGTGTTAGTCCTGCTTCGCGCGCGTCCTGCAGCGCTCCGTCATCTCTCCCATGCACGCGCTAGCTCTCCGACCTCTTTGTGCGTGCGTGTGCGCGTGTGCGTGTTGCTGATGCTGCGCGCGCTCATCGCCCTCCTCCACTCCTCCTCCTCCTCCTCCTGCACGTGCGGGAGGGTGTGGCACCGGCAGCCTGGCGAAAGAATAGCACACTACCCTAGTAGCAAGATATTGTTCTACTACTTAAATGTGTTATATGTACATGTAAAATCTTCACGCTATGGTACATGGATCTGCCATGGTACAATGGTACATATATTGTTCTGTAAGCATGGTACTATGACGGTACTTATACAGGTTTACGTTTTCCTGTCATTGAGGGAAAATAGCTTTCAGAAATAGTTAAAAGGTTAAAGCTAGAAAAAAGCTGATCTAATGTAATCAGTGATATTATTATTTCAGGTTGAAACCGAAGTACATGTCTGTCTGTAGAGATAAAACTTTTAATGTTGAGTATGTTACGCCTTTGTTGTACTTCTTTCATCATCAGCTCAATAAAACTCCCAGTTTGGTAACGGGAGAGTGAATCACAGATGAGAAATCGAAAAAGTAAAACAGATAGATATTAAGTTTTGCGACTCCAGCGCATTTAAATTCACTTATACCACTTCAACACTGCTACTACATCACTGTTATTTTAACTGTGAAAATTTGGTGCAGGTCTTTAAATCCGGCACATAACTGTTCATAACATCGCTTTTACTCAACATTTTGATTTCACGTATGGTTCAGATTTGACTTCAGGCAGATATGTAAGTACTGCAAAAGTTTTATTCAATTATGTTAAGTTTTGCATGATGCTGTGAAAAAAAAACTACTGTACCTGGACCGACATACACACAGTCATACAGACAAAAGAAATTCGGAGACTGGTTTCGTGTCCTCAGATGTATGAAATATAAAGATATAATTGAAAGAGTGTGTTCTGACCAATGTACAGATAAAATCCTTTCCTTTATTTATATATATTATGGTCATCTTTTTTCTGGCCAGTGTGTAACTGGGGCTCTGAGTTAAGGCTCTGAGTTACTGACCCAGTACTGCTAGGTTCCAGCTGTTGGGCCCTTGAAGATGTGTGAATAAATACTAAATATACCATACTATACCAGTAGTATGTATCTTATATCATGCAACATATACAAACACCTGCTAAATACCTGCTAAACATCGGTAGCCACTGTGGTACCCAAGAAGTATCATTGTATTCACCAAATAGTGGATATGGTGATACATATAATACTACTACAATGGTTCCCACTGAAGTCCTATATTACAGTACCTACCCTGATACTGTATAAAGTCATATGGTGCCTACCATGGTTACGTCTATAGTACCATGGTAATTCTATGGTATGTTGTGCTGTGTAGTATAGTTTACCATAGTACTCCATATTATATGTATTTGTAAATGTCTTATGGATTGTTTTTGAGTTGGATGATGGCAGACTGGCTGGGATTGTAACAATGTGACATGCTATTAGTAAAGTTCTATCTTGATATACTTCCAAGAGTAGTCCAGTACATTAAAAAGATTTTATGATCACATTTCTTACTCGAAAATGATGGTTCAGAACTCCCCTTCCAGGTTTGATTAATGCATTTTTCAGTTCTTAACCCAATGTTAGTAGTTTCAGCAATCTCCTTAGTTTTTTTCTTTGCTTGTTGCAGGCAATCATTTCTGAAATAGCAGAACATATTTGCTAAAGCCACAGGATATGTCTTCTGACATGTTTGTTTGAGAAATGAAAAGCTAGTCACTGCATTAGTTAGGGTTAAGTAATTTGTTGCAGCTGATCCATGTTAATCACTCCCGTAAATATTCAGTGGAAGTCTCTTAACTATTTGCTTAGTTAATTCCAGATGATGATTTATTTGTTTATTTATTTATTTTTGGACAGGCAGAATATGAGGATGAGTCAAAAAATATTCACACTCTGGCTGTAAAATGTACTTTATGTAACTTTTAGAAAAGACAAATATCATACAATATCATTTTCCCACATAATCTCCTTGCTTATCAATACACTTTATTTTCAACAAACCTTTGTATTCCCTCATTAAAAGTTTTTTTAGTCTTAGCTGCAAGCCCTTCTTCATTGTAGGGCTGCTTTCAGGAGAAAAACAGGTGAAAGTCAGATGGAGCAAGATCAGGACTATGGGGGGGGGGGGGGGGGGGGGGGATACTTTAACACGTCAAAACATTTCTTCTTTTTTCAGAATGTTGACAGTGGGGGCCAAAATGTGGGGTCGTTTACCATCAGCTGTAGATGTGAATGGGATCCTTCTTGATGGCTAACACTTGGGCAACCTCCCTTGAACTTCTCTATCCATTCATGCACATTTCTTCCCGACAAAAGATTTTCTCCAAACTGCGCACGAATTCTCAGATAAATAACAGCACCAGGTACACCCAAATCACTACACGGCATTTTTTCTTACACCACAGTTACAAATGAGCTCATGTACACGTTTCATGTACCTGCTCGGCAATGACAGGGGAGACAGTAGCCTTGAAAAGAAAAGAGCTGATAGGACAGTGCAACCAATTTAAGCTTTAATATAAACAGAATGCGACTCATTTTTGACTCACCCTTGTATATTAAGTTAGACTACTGTAAGCACCATCATACTATCCTGTTAAGTTGCCTATACTATGAAAAGGTTTTAATACGTATGATATAATGTAATATAGAATACATGATTGTTTTATTTTTATAGTTTGTAAAAATATGTGCTTTTTTGAGACCCTATTATGCATAATGTCAGACATTTCATCTCCCTTAAATACTTCTAAACCTATTTAAGGCAAACCGATGCAAGACGGTGAACGAAAGGGCTGTAAATACACTACATGGTCCAAAGTTTGTAGACCCCTAAGCATCATCGTATTGTATATATAGAGTATGTGTCTGTTAAAGGTATCATTTCAAAATTAGTCAATAATTTCTTTTATAATAACCCCCACTGTTTTGGGAAGGATTTTCACTAGATTTTTGAAGCATAGCTCTGGGGATTTGTGACTATCCACCTACAAGAATATTAATGAAAAAGAGTGGGTGATGATGTTACGTGAGGAGGCCCGAAGTGTAATGCGCGGTCCAGTTCACTCTAAAAATTCTGTGGTAAAGGCTATGTGTAAGGCACTTAAGTTCTTCCAGTCCACACTTCACACACACCAGGTCTTCGTGGAGTTTTTTTGTCGTGAAGTTGTATTTTTAAGTTGGAACAGGTTTAGGCCTGGCGGTTTAGCAGTGAGTGGTTTCCGGGCACGAGGCAGTATACATCCTTGATTCAACCAGTGTTTCAAATTGCTTGTAGTGTGTGAATGTGAGTGTGTGTATGTGTAGTTGTGCCTTGCAATAGATGGATTGGCACCACATCCAGGGTGTACCTTGCCTCATGCCTTAGGTCTCTTCGGATAGGCTCCAGGTCCCCTTGACACTGTACACAGGATAAAGTAGTGTAGACGATGATAAGTAATTAAGTAAGTTTTAGCCTTTTATAGGCAATTGAGGAGCCACGTAAGGATGTGATATCAGGTGTGTGTCCACAAACGTTTGAGTTTATAGTGTATTAAAGTAGTTTTGGATTCAAGCTTCACTTTATAATTATTATTTTCTTCGTCGCATGGTGGTGCTGTTTCTCCATTTTAAACCTCTGGTTTCTATGGCAATCACGTTTGTGTTGGGCGCCATTTTCAAACACCACCGGAAGACTTGAAGAAAGGAAACTAGCTGCAGGATAGCTAGCTACAATGAAAATATATTAAATAAACCAGGAAAATTCAGAACTTTAATGTAATAGTGTGAGTTAAAAAAAATATGCCACATGTTCCGCTTTGTTTGACAGGTTAAGAGAAAACGGCTTTTTTCCCTCCGTGAGTTCATTGTAAACATAGCTAACGTTAGCTAATGAAGCTAAGTGCTAATATGTACGTTGAACTGCTACTTCACTAACTAGTTAATTAACTAAGCTAGGTGACAGCTGACTAATAGGAATACGTCGAGTCATAAAACTCCTGGGTAAGTCGTTTAAGCTGTGTATAATTCATGTTAAGGTTACAACCAGTTAAAACTACTAAGCTAGCATCCCTTGTGTAACTTCTTTTGAAAAAAAAAATAATAATAAGGATGAATAAATTAAACATGATATCAGAAATAATATTTAAAAGTCATTTCACTAGTAAATAAGCTGCTAAACTGTAGGAGAATTCCTGATCAAAAATGGAAGTAATGTAGCCAAAAGTATTTGACACCCAGCTGGCACAACCATGTTATGTGATTTGATATCAAACTGTGATCACACACACCTGTTCCAGCATGACGATGCTTCTGTGTACAAAGCGACTGTCATGAAGACATAGTATGAGAAGGTAAGACTGGAAGAACCTCAAACACAAAGCCCTCAGCGAACTCCTACTATGAAATACGGCCAACAATACACAATCACACTAATGCTCTTGTAGTGGACAAACGCAGCTATGCTTCAAAACCCAGTGCCATTTTAAAGATTTGGGTCCGGTCATTTTTGCATTCAGCCACAATATGATGAATTCAATTTAAATTGTATTCGTATAGCGCATTTAACAATGGTTCGTCCTCATTTGGGTGATATCAGATAGCAGTGATTAAGCTCCAGTCATACTGTGTTAGGAGGCTAGAGGTTCAGTATAACAGGGGAGGTGTTTAAGTTAATATGGAGTCCATGTTCATTATTGGAGGCTCAGGTACAAAACTGTTTTCAGGAAATTAAGTTGTGAACTATATACCATTTTCATGGTCAAGTGGAACTGTCCACAGTAATTATTTAACAGGACATTTTTGTTAACCAGGTTTAGTTTGATCACAATTAACAACCCAACATTTATTACACATTACTTTTTTTTTTTTAAAGAATGCAGTTTATAGTTTATCATTAAACCAGCAAAATAAGCTCCTGTTGGTTCCTAAGAGGAAATATTATGAGTCTTTATGGTTGTTATCTATTTGCCTGTCCTCGGTTGCCAGGTTTGATAATGCAAATGTCAGTGTAAATTATTACACATCAAATCAGAAGAGATGGAAATCACCAGGGACCTCCCAGTACGATATTATTACAATACCTAGGTCCTGATTTATTTTGTATTCCGATTCTGTAAACATCACAATGTTATAAATATACCAATTTTAAATCTATTAAAAAAAAAAATTCCTTCAGATTTTGTTTAGGATTCTAAACAAACTTGCTCCTACCACACATGATGCTGTACTGTGTGAATAGTTTAGAGCACCACCTACAGAATTATAGAGGAACAGCAACATTTTCCCACACCACTTTTTTATTATTTGTATACTAATATGTGTACAAATAATTTATTTTTAAAACATTTATTTATTTAACATTCCAGATTTTGGAATTGTTGCGGAAATACATGAATTGTCACACAAAAGATCTCTGACAAATGCTAAAGCTTTTTTTTTTTTTTTTTTTTTTAGATTTGCTGTCAGTATCAATATAATCCATTCACATCCACAGAGCATTGCACAGAGTGTAAACATGAGTACCAGTGCAGAGCGGAAATTTCTAAATCTCCGAAAGCGTCTGGACCAGCTAGGATACAGACAGCCGTTAGGCATTGAGTCATTGCCTTTGGTTGAAAAGCTTTTTAGGTGAGTAATTTCTCATGATCATGATTATTTCTAAAGTGCAATATATTATTGCCTTTTCTTTCAGTAGTTAAATATTTAAAACTTTAGTTGAAAAAAAAACTAAAGGCTATTAGTTTACTTGTCTGTTGTAAATTAGAAAATAAATTGTGGAGGTTTATTTTGCAGTGATTTAGTGCACACCACCGAAAGTCTTCGGAATGCCAAGCTCTCAGCTGGGAAGACTGAAAAGGATAGTCGGAATCTCGACTCTCTGCTGGAGCCGTACAAGACGGAAAACGCTCGGCTCATCCGAGAGAATAACGAACTGCACCTAGGGCTTCTCAAATTAAGGGAGGATAAGGATAGAACGACTAGAGGTATGCAGACTCCAAGCTTCACATCTTGTACATTAAATACATCGCGTTCAGGTATTTCTATACTGTTTATTGCACTGTATACATATGAAATCCGCCTAATAACATTTACTTCTGTGACCAGAGTTAAAGGCTTTCATCAGGAAACTGGACCACGAGACCTCAGATCTAAAGTTCCTTAACAATCAGTATGTACATAAGGTCCGTTCCCTGGAGAAGGACAGCAAAGCCAAAAGTGAAAGAATTCAGCAGCTTCAAGAGAAAAACATGCAGGCTGTAGTGCAGACACCAGGTAAGATGAAATACCCGAACTCCAATAGTGTTTTAACAAAATCCAGCAAATGTCGCAAGCTTTTCTGAAACATAATCTCTCTAAAGGTATATATTTTGTAAATATGTCAATTACATCTATTCTAAGTACCTTTAGAAAAAATCCCACAGATCTGCTGTAATTATGCTGCTACCCACAAGGGGTCCACCTGCATATGAGAGGCAGCCCAGTAGGAAGCCTTTTCTGTCTGAAGAGCGTATCGGGACAAGACTAAAGTTTGCTAAAGTGTAACTAGGCAAGGACCAGGAATTCTGTGTTATGGAGAGACGAATCAAGAGTTGTTAGATAGTAGGGAGAGTGTATCAGAAGCTGTGTCGGGAGAACAATTAAGCCAGCATTTGATCAGAACGACCTCATACCAACCCTAATGGTGGATGTAGTATGGCCTAGTCTCGATTCTCTTTCATTCCAGAAGAGATGTCTGTTAAAAAAAAAAGTTCCTACCGTATAGTGATCCTCAGTATGTTAGTAAATCTACCAAGGAATTAATAAAAATAAAAAAAAGACTGGTAACCCTAGAGCTGTTAGCATGAGACTTTAAAGTGTGGTTTATTTTGATTAAACAGGAGGGAAAAAGAGGCCAATCCCTTTCAGACGCCAGCGCATGCAGATAGACGAGCTCCTCCCTGCCGCCCACAGCCTCACATCTCCAGCTGTGGCGCAGCCTGATGACCCGTACATTGCTGATCTCCTCCATGTTGCTGACAACAGGTATGAGAGAACTTGTATTATAGTTACAAGCATAATCAGATTTATTTTTTCAGGTTTGTGCTTCTTATGCTCATACCTGGCTTGTCTGAGTGAAGTCTGCTGTTTGTTTTAGGATTCAAGAGCTGCAGCAGGAAGTGGCAGCACTGACGTTAGATCTAGAAAGAGCCCGGGGGGGAATCAAGCACCTCAACACTCAGGTCTGTGTGATATTAATAAGAATTAGAGACTGAAAAACGAATGAAACCGCAAACCACAAGTCTGTAATCTAAGCAAGTTTTTCTTTTGTGTGTGTATGTAGGTAGAGGAAAGAGATAAAGAAATTGAGCGTCTGAACCGGGCTCTAGATGGAGGACGACCATATGATGTCATCTCTCTGGAGGCTCAGAACATCAGTAATGAAAAGCTCATTGCTCACTTAAACTTACAGGTAACTAATTATAAAACTAACTAATTTCTAATGTTTAGAAATTTACAGTAAGAGTTATTTTTTTAAGCCTGCCTTAAATCAAAATTGAGCTGTATGAAAGTATATTACAATAGGTCAGGGTCATTATACATTTTGGTGCTCTGCACACTGACCATGAAGTTTGTCACACGGCGCACAAGTACAAGGTAAGTAACCAGAGCCAAATTCCTCAACCCTCGTTCCATGCAAAAATGCATTCCAAAGATCAGCTGAGACTAAAGTGAGTTAGCATCTTGTCATATATAACATGGTTTATGCACCTTCATTTTGCTTTAAGACAGAGACCTTCATTTTGAGACTTTAAGACTTTCCCTTTAAAGTTTTTTTTTTTTTTACTTTGATTAATTGCATGATAGCTTTGATATGGTTAGGAAAATAAAATGCTTTATTTTTTTATCAGACAAAACTTCAGCAATCTCCTAGTATTGTACGATGTGCCATAAATTTGTATTTGCCAAAATTTTAAGGATGCTTACTATGTTAACATACCATGGTGATGTAATTAACACATCCATTATTCTCACACTTTTTCTGTAACAGAATAACATCTTTCAGAAGACATCAGCAATATAACAAAAAAGTTTGGTAAAAACAAATATACTAGTTTTTTTTTTTTTTGTCTCTGCTCACAGACATGCATGCGCACACATATGGTGCAACCTCATACTAATATGTGCAACAACAGGGCACAGGTGTGCCACATTAGTCATCATCACTTCACCACACCATTACCTGCTAAAATAACCTGTAACCTCCACTGAGAGTACTGTTTTGGTATCGCTTTCTTCTAGAGTGTCCTTAAGGACCTGGTTTTAACCAGGTAAAGCACACTAAATTGTCATACTTTATTAGGCAGTATAGAGGAGTGAAAGAACCTATAAGAAGGTACTCGATTTCATAAGGTCTCTTAATGTCATTAACAGCATTATTTCATTGTCTTGGTTATCTAAGGAAATAAAACTCTTATCTCTCTCCTTGCTCTCAATCTCTCTTCCTCTTTCTAAGATTGAATACCTGCAGGAGACAAACAGGACTCTGGAGCAGAAGGTGGATGGACTACAACAGAAGAAGAATACAGTTTCCAGCGAGATGGTCGACCTGAGCGTCAGGAACCAGGAGCTGTGCAGCGAACTCACTCAGATCGATCAGCTCGCACAGCAGTTAGAGAGAGACAAAGAGATGGTGTTAGAGACAGCTGACATGGAACTGCATGAAGCCAGGGTGAGGAACCCTCACACACGTAGCACTGTGATATAGCCAGGATGCAACCTTCAGTTCTGGAATTTATTTACATGGTCTTGAAAAATGTGTGTTTAGAAGTGCACAAGTTATCATCCGTAACTTCCTGCTTCACTGGGTTATAATTATAATATAAATATATTCCAACTTCCTTTAATTTCCGCAACATGTAAAAGATTACAGAATATTCAAATAAGACGAACAATTATAAAAAAAAAACTACTAACTTGAAAATGGACAAATCTACAATGATTTGACAAATCGACAATACTGTAAATAAAATGCGGTGTAATAAACCTCTCTAGAAAGTTTGGCTTGCCCCCATATGTAGTGAACAGGCATATGGGGGCAGCTTCTTTTTTGACATTCAAAAAAGAAGCTGCAACTACCTTTTGGAATTTCTAGTAGAACAATGGCCTCCAAATCCACAAAAAACTTTAATCACAGAATCAAGCATTTTACATGGCTACCCCAGTCCCCTAATCTTAACCATTGAAAACTTGTGCAGTGAGCTTAAGGGTACAGTAAAGAAGGTCAGATCTAGGACCATGGAAGATCTGATGTGTCTTGAGGACTCTATCATCGATTTAGACATTACTAAATCTTGGTGCAAGAAAAATTCGGATATTTTTTTTACAAAGGGATGGAGAATTCTCTTAGAATAAATAAACTTGATTGAAGATTAGATTTCACCCATATATTCAGTGTGAGACGAATACATTATATATCATGCATCTTATAAGTTGCACATTACCAGTATTTGAACTGATGTACTGTATATACACTACTATTTGCACTTCTGGTAGATAAACTGCATTTCATTCCTTAGTACCTGAATAAAGTACTAAATTGACAACGTTTTCCATCCATCCATCCATTCAATCATGTTTTGTAGCCACAGAAGCAGGGTTGAACTAAATATATACAATTTTCATAAATCTATGAAATTTGTCTTGTTCAGCAGTACAGGCATTATAAAGATGTTGCTGCTCTGGTTATTACTCCCATGACTCTATTTACAGAAAGAGATTCAGCGGCTGTACAGACTAACAGAAGAACGGGAGGAAGACATTTCTAAATTAAGACAGGTCTGTATAACAGGATCCTGAACTCTGCAGTCCGCATGATTGTCATATGAAATAAGCTGATAAATTATCTGTTTATCTGTAAGTAGTTTATCTGTATCTTAAGTAGTCTGTTAATTAAAGTATCTGTAACAGTGTGAAAGGATAGCATCACAGATCTAGATAAGAACAGGGTTAAAGGTGTTATAATAACCTCCTTTTCTAGGAAGGTTTTTCACTGGACATGTTCTATGTTAGGATTGTTGCAGATTTAGTCTTCTGTTTAGCTATTTATGGTTTCTTCATATATGCTTATTTGCCTTTGCTTCAGAGCCTAGCAGAAAGCAATCATGAGAAGGACCGTCTAAAGGATCAGCTCTCAGAAGTGCAGGAGCGGAATGTGAAGATGGAGGGATTAATGAATTTCCTGGAGGAGGAAAAAAAGAGACTGCAGGACAAAGTAGAGAGAATGACGCAATCTGGTGAGATGTAGACATCAGTCACTAGACAACTGATAAAATGAAACTGAATAAATTTACAATATAGCATACAGTATCTAAACGTCTCCTGGATTTCTCACATAAATTTGTTTCAGATAAAGAAATGATTTTGGAACTGGAGCGTGTGCGTGCTCGTCATGGCATGTGTGCCAAAGAGCGATCTCCGTCTCGATTGGATGCTTTTGTAAAGAGTTTGGAAGAAGAGAGGGACCACTACAGGCACGAAGTGGAGAAATATCGAAAGACAAGGGGTGGAGCAGACAGTTTCAGTCCCTCCAAGAGCAGGAGTTCCACAGGGCGTGGGAGATGGCCTGTAAGAAGAGTACGATACTTTGAGCAAACACTAATAAACAATGTTGAACATTGCTGAGCATTTGGTAAAATTCTTCCTTTGTATCATATATTTTCTGTTCTGCTTGGTGTTTGTGTGCAGGGAGAGAGTGCAGACACTGAGATCTTGCATGTCCTTAGAGAGAGAGACGAGCTGCAAGCCATGCTGCTGAGTTTTGAGAAACACATGGAGGACATCCAGATTAAAGTCAAACTGCTCACCAGTGAGAGAGATCACCTGAGCACTCAATATCAACAGGTGACAAATACAGAACTTTAAATTTTACAATGGATGTTAAAATAATAACAATAAAAAACCAGCATGGCTTGGCAAAGTTTTTGAAATAACGCTATATAAATAAATATAGAAGATATACTATTTATGTATTAGGTCTTTACTGTAGTGTGTGTGTATGTATATGTGTGTGTGTGTTTGTGTGTGTGCGTGCGCATGTGTGCTTAGGCCCAGGAGGAACTCCAGAGTGTTCGCAGCAAGTTAGTTCTGTCTCCTGAGTTGCAACAGAGAGTGAGAGAAGAGAGAGAGCAGGCAGACACTGAACTCCAAAAAGTTACAACAGAAAGAGACACGCTCCGCGAGAGGCTCAAGGTTCGTGTGGCTGGTTTGGTGAAACCATTTGTGTTTGTGGCAGATCGTTGCATATTTTTGTGAGAGTAGTTTTGTCTGTTTCTCCCGAACCATAAGGGAATATTCTCCATTTGTTGCATTTGTCATAATCTCTGATTTATCACCATGACATTAACTTTCAATTAGTTCCTTTGCACTGAGAGCATGATAGGCAAGTTATTTGCACAAAATGTCTATGTATAAAACTAAAAAAAAAAAGGAGAGGTTTTTTTTTTTTTGGGGGGGGGGGGGGGGGGGGTCTTTTTCCCAGTACAGGAAATTTATAAATCATAATAAATGTAAGCAATACATTTTGGTCAAATGATTTAATAGCTTGTAGATCCACCTTTATCAGCAATAGCTTGAAGTAAGTTCTTACTGTATGACTTTCAGTCACATCACTAACTTTTCGTCACTTCACATTCCTCTTAACAACATTGCTACAGTTCTTTGAGTGTTTTTGGTCATTCACTTATTATCTCTTCTGGATCCACCAAAACATTTCAATTGGAATGAGGTCTGGACTTTGGCTTGGCCATTGTAAAGCCTCAATTCTTTTATTTTTCATCATTCTGATGTAGATTTACTGGTGTTCTTTGTATCATTGTCCTGTTGCATGATCTAATTTTGACAAAAGCTTTAGCTGTCGGACAGATGGCATGGCCTCACATTTGTCTCTAGAATACCGTTATACAAAGTTTATGGTCGACTCAATGACTGCAAGGTCTCATTTTCTGTGGCTTCAAAACAAGACCAAAATTATCACCCCTCCATGGGCGTGCTTGACAGTGGGTATTTGGTTTTCGCCAAACATGGCACTTGTGTTAAGGCCAAACAGCTCCAGTTTGGTTTCATCTGTCCATAGGACAATGTTCCAGAAGCCTTCTAGTTTGTTCAGATGCAATTTTGTGAACCTCAGTCATGCTTCCATGTTCTTTTTAGACAACTTACCTGGCACCTTTTTCAAACAAATCATACTTGTTCAGTCTGCTTCTAATTTTACTGTCACGGACATTTAACATGCTCAGAGAAACCTAGCTCATGGGTTTTCGTTTTTCTCTGAGCATTGTCTGAACTTGGGGTGAATGTGCTGGGTCATCCACTCATGAAAAAATTTTAAACCATGAATTATTTTATCTTGTGAATTATACTACTTATTATAAAATGTTTAACTCTAAATTGTTTGGAAATGGTTTTATAACACTTTCATTGTATATGAAAGGGTTATAAAGACATTGTGCATGTCTTTCCCTCTTGGCATTGTGTTAACCAAAACCTCTGCTTTTATAGAAGTCTGAACACAAGCTGCCGATCAATTAATCAAGGGCTGATGATTAATAGCACCTGACTGCAACTTGCCCTCATGCCTCCTTTGGCAATACTAAGGGGGTACTTAGTATTGTCCACAAGTCTGTTTTTTTTTTTTTTTTCTTCTTGGCTTCATTTTTGTTAAAGAAATAATGGCCGGTGAAAAAACTTTATATCTTATAACTTATATATGGTATTATTCGATTGAGATTATTTTGGCCTTTTTTTTTTTTTTAACATACATAATTTGTACATAAAAAGGCACTGCTGGAGGTTGACACAAACATGCAGTTTTGTCATGTTTGCATAATGATCATAAGGTTCTTGAATTTTGGCATGTACAGGTGGTTCAGACATCAGCTCTGACAGACAGCGAGCAGGAGGAGATAAGAATAATGGAGCTGGAGAACACTGTTCAGAGGGTACAACTCTCCATTTACTCTATTAATGATTATGTACTGATGCTACCAGATATCAGTAAACATGCTGAAGGCTTTCTGCTGAGTATGATGTGCATTGGTGATTCTGAGTATGTAGTTGTAGATTTGAAGTTGTGTGATGCAGGTATGTAAAAAAAAAAAAAAAAAAAAAAAAAAACATTGTCATCCATGACCATAAAGTTTGTTTGTTTTTTGTTTTTTTTTTACACAAAAGAAAAATCTGAAATTCCATTTGGTATTAAGATATTTCTCACAAAAATTGCATACCTTTAAGCTTGTAAAATCTACAGCCATCTTAGTTATCGCAGTGCTTGAAAATTCTTTAGATTTAACCCTATCCAGGACAAAGCATGAATTTAAGAATTGTCTAATTATCAATAAAAACAATATACAAATTTTACCCAATCTGATTAGACAGAAAGATTGTCAGGGTTGATATTATTTCCAGGGAAGGTTGCACCAATTATAGAGGTGCAAAGTCTGCTTCAGTAATCCAAAATCAATTTAAATGTTATACGAACGAAACATGGTATTGGTGCTAAAAAAGTGTCTTACCTAGGTGAATTTTGGTGTAGGTGGTGAATAGGATCATATAACACCATTTTTCATAATACTTAATTCTTCTTATATAACGATCCATGCTTTTTTTTTAAAATATGCATACATATTTATATTTTTATAAAAAATAAATGTATAAAAAAAGATAAAAAGAAACACATTTGCTAAATACAATTTTATGCCCTTCTATGTAGTGTCCGTAACTTTTTTTTAATTCATCTTTCAATGATCTTAAATGTCATGCAGGTGAAACTTGGCCAATTTAGATTTTACAAGAAAAGACCTGAACATGGAAAAATGTATTATTCTAAAGTGCAAAAGTGTTAAGAACATGAATTTGACTGGCTTATGGACACTACAGATTTTTCTGATTTATAGTGGAACCTTGGATTGTGAGTAACTTGGTCTGCGAGTGTTTTGCAAGATGAGCAAAGAGTTTTAAATATTTTTTTTTTTCTTGTTAAATGAGCAAGGTACTGTAGTATGCATGCACTTTGTCTGCCGAATGTCACATAATCACAAGTGAGCCGATGGTTCTTCTCTCTCTTGCATTGTGAGATTGTAGGTAATTGTCTCCCATGCTCAGTGCATCACTCGTATAGTCAACATCCCTGTGCACGTGTCCTGTTTACTGTAACATTGTGACCATGTGTGTGTGCGCGTGTAAAGCATTTAAAAAAAATTTTGTGTCCATGTGTAGTGACTGTTCTTTCAGTAACTGTACAGCAACCATGGCCCGCATGAAAAAAAATTAACAAGGCTGTAGCAGTGCGAAGGATAAATCTGTTTAAAGGAGTGATTCCGGTAGTGTGTGGATGCGTGTGTGCGTGTAAAAGTCATCGTACATAGTAGTATATTCCCTGCTCCTGCTTTTGCTCTCGTCCACCAATTTTCTTCAAAGGTAAAGTGCAGGTTCATTGTTTTACTTTAGATTTTGTATTAATTATTTTTATATTAATATTTTTGGATTGTGAAACGAATCATCTAAATTTCCATTATTTCTTAGGGGGGGAATTCACTTTATAAGAATTCAATTCACTGATATGTGAGTATTTTGATATACAAGCACACTTCCAGAACAAATTATGCTGGCAATCCAAGGTTTAACTGTATAAGCTTTTTCCTTAATTTAAGCAAAAAAAATTTACAGGTCATATGCTTCTAGATGCTTACACCAGTTTAAGTATCAATACCCAATTCGTGTTGTCCTATGCAAACATGATTTGCAAATCCCGATAGACTACTGACTTAGATCAGCCCAAAGAGAAAAGTCGAGGAGGTTTAGATATAGTTGTATTTGATCTTCTGTTGTTGGTTTAGAATCCATCTTGGGTCTGAAAGAAAAAAAGAAAAATTTCATATGTGGAAAATTGACTATGGGTCCAAACTTTTTTGCCACCCCACATTTCTTTGACAAAAGTGTCCTTACATTGCAGTATTTACCTTAGTGTACAACTTTAGTAGTTGAAAAAAAAAAACTAAATAACTTGAGACTTTAATCAACCCAAATTTTGCAATTTGACCTGAATTTAGCTGGAGAGAGAGCGAGCAGATTTGCGCACTCAGGTAGCTGTATTAAAGGAGAACCGGGTAGCTGTTGAAGAGGAGCTGAAGGCTCGCTCATCAGCCTTGCTTCAAAACGCAGAGGAGTTGGCTCAGCACAGGGCGGAGAGCAGCACTCTGAGGTAAAGCAGATTTTTTGTAACGCAGACTCTTTTGGATTTTGGATGCTACTTGCATCCATCCAGAAATCTTAGAAAACTAAAAAAAAATTGTGTTTGCAGGCTGTTGCAGGAGCAGATGGAGAAGTCTCTCTCGGATGCTCAGCACAGGTTGTCTGTAAAGGCGAGCGAACTGCAGGCGGCTCACCAACAAATGGACAAATTAGATGAGAGAATCAGTAAGTTGCACTCATTCCTCATGTTAATGTTTTCTGTTATTGCCTACCATGTTTATGACAAATTTGACTGATCCTACACCGCTTTAAATCTGCTATTATATGTTTAGATTTTCGTTAGTGTTTTAGTAAGCACGTCTCCAAGCAGTTGTTGCGTTTGTTTCTAGCTGAGCTGAGTCGGAATGGGATTTCTCAGAAAGATGAAGTGGCAGCGCTTCAGACCGCCATAGCATCTCTGGATCGAGAAAAAGACCTCCTGCAGGAGGCAGTGGATCAGAAGGCAGAAAGCATGGTTCTGCTGCAAGACCAGCTACACAAGAAGGTAGCTCAGACATAAGGGTCATCACTGAAGCACTGAAACAGCGCATCATAGCCTCCATGCCATTTCTTTAGCTTTTTTAAAAATATACACAGTTTAAAAAAAAAAAAAGAAAGAAAATGTTGAAAATGTACTTTATTGAAATAATGTTGAAAATTTATTTTATAAAATTAAGCCCTTAAACTGTAGGTTATTATTATTATATATTTTTTATTTTAACTGCTAGCTTCCAATATTCTGCAGGAGAAGATGCTGACAGAAGTTCGCCTCACTATAACAGAAATGGAGAACTCATTAGAGTGAGTTTGTTTGGATGTTTTATTTATTTTATAACACAATGTGTTTGAATTCTTGAATCTGATTAGTCAGTAGTCTCTGCTGTAACATAGACAGTAGGTTAATGCTAAGCACTCTTTCTACTATGTAACAGATAACACACATTATGCAACAGTTAGTTCCGATTGATTATATATAACATAGTATATATAACATTTCAGAATAAGCAATTATACAAAAATAATTCACTTTGGGCATTACATCGCCTCTGCATGGATTATTTTTGTATGATTGCATGTTTTCATGAACACACAAGTCTGTTGTGTGTTATTTCTTATGTAGTAAGCCATTTGATTTATAGATATTTGCTGTTTGTGATATCTGTTGGTGGAGAATTTGTGTGTTGTATATTTTACAGACAGGTAAAGGGGGTGCTGAACAGCCGCGAGCGGGAGATAGCTAGTCTGCGCAGACAACTAGATCAGTCGCAGGAGGAGCAGTCGTCAGTCAGCCGAGACAGAGAGATTGCGTTGAGAGAGAACCGTAGATTACAGGATGACCTGGCTACTATGACCAGAGAAATCCAGGTATACACACACGGTGCAGCACAGGATGGAGCTATATAGCTTTACAGCAGTAAAGTAGTGCTTTGTAGTTTCATGGGCAGCAAGATACTCACAAAGTGTCTGTGCTGTGATACTCACAATGTCTCTGTAGGCAGTGCACAGAGAAATGGAAGAGGCACTAAGAGAGAGAGATGAGCTAAAGATGAGGGTCCACTCCTATATTTCTGAAGTGGCCAAGATTGAGAAAATGATGACGGCTAAGGTAAACCACGTTTATGGGATGTCGAAGTGCATCATTGAATGAATTTCTCAAAAGAACAATGTACTGTGTGTGAAAGAAGAAAATTCCAGCTTGATGATGCTTGTATTGATATCTTTTACATAATCGTCCAGTTGAGACTATTTGTACAAATTAAGTTCTCACAACAATGGCATATCACTAATAAGCACCTATTATAGAGAATTACAACAGCTGATAATAGACTGGTTATTCAACAGGAACAGGAGAACAGGCAGATGTTGGAGCGTTTCCGCTCTGCTCACACGGACTCAGAGGAGCGCGAGCTGAAACTGCAACAGGCCGAAGGCCTTAACAACTCCATCAAACTGGAGCTTCTTTCCTCTGACACAGAGCGAAGACACCTCAGAGAGAAAGTCTCCCTGCAGGACCGAGAGATACAGGAGGTAGAGTGACAAGTTGCCTGCTTGGGGATTAAATCCAAATGGGGATTCTGGATAGATTTTAATAAAGATGCCTGTGGTGGTCGCACATTGAGAGCAATTAAAGGTTTAAGGATAGCTTGGCAACGTCGAACTGCATAGTGGTCTTATGGAAGCTGGGCAAAAGTTTTCTCAAAGAAGAGACCAATATATGGAACGAGCAGTTGTGGATCTGTGTCGATGTTTAATGTACAGTGTCCTAAAAACATGCTGTGCTCAAATGCAGGAAAAAAGCACAGTACATTTTTTTCAACGGTCCAATATTGTGTCTTGGAAAAATTGTATTATTTTATTATAAAGCACAACAATGAGGAAATTTTTTAAAGGTCTAAAGATTGCCAATTCATTTTGGATAACAAATATGAACTGGCAAAATGTGTGTTTAATTAACAAATAGAAACATTTGGATTTTACCCTATAACCCTTTCTGTGTGTTTTTTAAAATATGATCTTCACTTTTTCACTCCTTACTGCCTTTTCCTTGTTTGTGTGTAGCACATGAACGCACTGCAGGCATATGAGGCTCAGGTATCCTCTATGGTGCGGGCAACGTCTCGGCTGGAGGAGGAGTTGCAGTCAGCACGAGAGGAGAAAGCATCCGCACTCGCAGACCTCGCCTCTGTACGAGAGCTCTGTGTTAAACTAGACTCCAGCAAAGAGCAGACTACACGCCAACTCGCTGCCAAGAGCATAGAGTTGGAGAGGGTGAGTGTTCCAAAGTACACGCACATTCTAAGCATTTACATGTACACTGATCAGCCTTAACATTGTGACCACCTGTCTGACATAGGGTAGATACCCCTTTGGCCACCATAACAGTAATGTGTTATGTGTACTGACACCTTTCTGCCACAAGCAACTTTAACCTTTTTCAATTCGATCTACACTAGTGCATCAATTGGATCGGACACAAGCCAGCCTTCACTCACCATGTGCACCAGTAAGCCCTAGTCGCCCATGACTCGGTTGCCAGTTCACCAGTTTTCCTTCCTTGCATCGCTTTTGCTGTCTTGACCACTGCAGCTTGGAAACATCCCACAAGACCTGCAGTTTTGGAGTTACTCTAATCCAGTCCTTTAGCCATCACAATCTGGCCCTTGTCGAAGTCACTCAAATCCTTATGTTTGCCCATTTTTTTTCTAATTCCAACCCTTTAACTTCAAAAAAGAAGGTTCACAAGCTGCTATAGCCCAGTGGGATATATTTATCCCACTGACTTTCAGCCGCCGTTGTAACGAAATATTGAAAATGTAGCTACTGTGAGAAGGGCCAGATTGTGATGGCTAGATGTTCAGAGTAACTCCAAAACTGCTTTGCCCGTATTCACAAAGCATCTTAAGCCTAAAAGTTGCTCCTAGTGACGAAATTCTAAGAAAATTCTTAGAATTATGACATTTTACTAAGACTAAATCTTAGTAAAGATAAAAATGATTCACGAAACATGTTAGGACGAAATGGTGGAAAGAAGAAATATTCTCCAAACACTGAATGTAAAGCTTAAAGTAAACACTGCTCTTCTGTCCAATTTGTTTTTCTTGTTGTTACTTCTTTACATCTCTCTTGGATTGTTGGCTACATACCATCTAAAAGTGCAACTTAAATACAAGTAATAAAATCAGTATGATAAATAAATGTAAGTACATAAATATAGTAACTACTGCGTGGAAATTGGTTTCTTCAAAAGTAGACACATTTTCAACATTTGGCTGTTTTGATTATCTTCAAGATATTTAGCCTATAATAGAAACTTTGCATAAAGTAGCCTGTGGTCATGATTATACAATTTCTTTATGTGTTCATTTATATTCTATTTTCACAAATTTCTAGCGTTTCAAGACCTTTAAAGAGGTCATAGGTTATTTTTGATCAACCAATCACAGTCCTTGAATTGCTGCATCATCCCTAGCAACGGGTCAACCACACCTCCTCATGAAGATAAAGTGCTTTATTTGTACCTTGCTTATTTAGACTTGCTCTGAGAAGTTTCCTAAATCACTTTTAGTCCAAGATTCCCAGCTAGGACTTTTTAAGCTAAGATAGGACCTCTCTGAGAGAATTCTGAGAACCTTTGTGAATACGGGCCCTGGTCTTGTGGTATGTTCCCAGGCTACAGTAGGTCAGGACATGCTGGAGGAGTGCATCGAGGAGTGCTGACTGACCTGTGTAGTCCGATCCAATAGAAGAGCTACTCAAATTGAGGAACAGGTTAATGCTGGTTCCAATGGAAAGTCAAAGACGAAAGTCAATTCTGTTTTGGTGGCAAAGCGGGAACTTGTTTAACATTAGGCAAGTGGTCATAATGTTATGGCTGATCCGTTTACATTCGGTTAGTAGAAAACTCTCCTGCTTCCTCATGCAAGGACGAGCAATCTGAAGTTACTAAATGCTGAATGCTGCCTGTGTTGTGTATACTCAGATGACCGGTGAGCTGGAGGATGTACGTTCGGAGATGGAGCTCCTCAAGAAACAGCTAGCTAGTGAGAAGGTGACTGTGCGGAACCTTGAGACACTGCTGTCCACCAATAGACAGAAAGAGTTTCAGAATCACCTCAGCGCTAGTGAGAGGGAGTCTGAGCTGAAAGTGCTCAAAGACCGCCTGGCTCTCTCAGACAGCAAAACGTAAGGAACATCTCTCTGTCCACTCGCCGCACCCTTCAAAACCCTCCTATAAAAAAGACAGAACTTTTTTAAGGAAAGATTTTGTTCCTATTGAAGGTTTTTCCAGGCTTCCTCTGGCCAGTTTGCATGAATCTGTGCCTGAGTATAGCTCTTTTTGGCTGACAGGAGTGGAACCCAATGTGGTCTTCTGCTGTTGTAGCCTATTTGCCTCAAGGTTCCGTTGGGGCTGCACGACTCTTGCCAAAAATCATAATTTTCTCTATAGGAATTAATATCATGATTCTCTCTCTCTCTTTTTTTCTTTTTCTTTCAACCAAAACATTTCTTGCACTAAAGATAACAAAAGTGCTGTCTACAAAGGAACAAGTAGCTTGTCCTTATTTTAGAACCCTTAAAGGGATTAACTTAACTATTGGAAATAAATAGAATATTAACAATAATAATTAACATCTGTGCTTTTAGACACTCAGCCAACTACAGTTATTCATAGCATGGGTTAGTTGATTTCATCATTATTTTTTTTATCAACATAGGGTAAATGTTATGGAGTCTATTAGGTATTTAGAAATTAGGGGAAACGTTTACAGTATAGAATTTTTGGTGTCAGTAGTTTTTATCATAAATCTACTCCTAGAATACTTCTCTGTAGCTTTCGATTAATGCTCAGAATCGAGTCTCAGTTAATTAGACTTGACGCTGTTAGACAAATACAATAGGTTATATCTCAATTAGAACCGTACATTCCTGTCTCTGCTTAGACAGTACTATTTATCTTTGTTTTTAGTGTGTGTGTGTTTGGGTTTGTTAGACATTTACCATATTCTGCTAAAAATAAAACCTCTATATATAGGTATTATTTTTAGTGCCCTCCATGTGCCATCCATAATTATTGGCACCCCTGGTTAATATCTGTTCTTTAGCTTCTAAAAAATTCCGTTTTGTTCCAAATAACATAGGACCACAATGGACTCTGACCTCAAGCCATTGATAAACCAGTACATATTAAATAAATGGCAAGCAGAATGGGAACAGTACCAAAACAACAAATTATTCGAAATAAACCCATTGGTGGGAAAAAGACGCTCTCGCCCCTTCGAATCCAGACATGACCAAGTCGTATATACAAGGTGCCGTATAGGCCATACAAATTTAACCCATGCTTATTTATTAAAGGGTGAAGAAGCTCCAAAATGTCAGCACTGTAGCATTACTCTAATGATAAAGCATATATATTAATCCATATTCTGCAAGATAAAACCAGAAAAATCTTTACAATTATTTATCAAAAGTGCACCTAAAGAACCTTATGTAAAGTCTTGTTCTTCTGGCCAAGGCCATGTTTAATGTGATCACTCACTCACTCATCATCTATACCGCTTAATCCTGTATTCAGGGTCACGGGGGGGCCTGGAGCCTATCCCAGGAGACTTAGGGCACATGGCAGGGCACACCCTGGACAGGGTGCCAATCCATCGCATACACACACACACACACACACACACACACACACACACACACACACACACACACACACACACACACACTATGGGCAATTTGGGAACTCCAATTAACCTAACCTACATGCTTAGAAACCCACCAAGCACGGGGAGAACATGCAAACTCCATGCACACAGAGACAGGAATGTGCAAGGCGACAGTGCTAACCACTACATCACCGTGCCGCCTGCTGATATGGCAATAAACCCTCAAACAAAAATAAAGACCACAATGGAAAAAAGAGGAAATTCCAACCTTTAATTCAAGTGCATTTATTCAGTGGAAAAAAAATCCCACATTAAGAAATAATTCTTTTACATCAAATCATGGGTGCCATAATTATTAGCACCCCTGATGTTTAATACTTTGTACAACCCCCTTTTGCCAACAAAACAGCACCTAATCTTCTCCTATAATGTTTCACAAGATTAGAGAACACAGAAAGAGGGATGTTCGACCATTCCTCTTTGCATAATGTCTCTAAATCATCCAGTGACCTGACTCCTCTCCTCTGCACTCTCCTCTTCAGGTTTTCAATGGGGTTGAGCTCTGGGGACTGAGATGGCTATGGGAGGATTGATTCTGTGTGTGGTGAACCATTTCTGTGTAGATTTGGCCACATGTTTTGGGTCATTATCTTGCTGAAAGACCCAGTGACGACCCATTTTCTGCTTTCGGGCAGAGGCCACCAGATTTTGCTTTAAAATGTCCTGGTATTTCAAAGCATTCATGATGCCATGCACCCTAACAAGGTTCCCAGGGCCTCTGGAAGAGAAACAGTTCCACAGCATCACTGATCCTCCCCATATTTCTCCGTGGGCATGAGGTGTTTTTCTGCATACTCATCTTTTGTGTTCCGCCATATAGGGATGCTCTGATTGATCGGTCGCCGATAATTGATTTGGGAAGTTTGATCGGCAGTCTCTATAATGGCCGATATAGAAAAGCCGATCAGATGACGCAAAACTCGCGGGACAAATTTTTTTACGCGCTGCTAAAATGGCTTCACCAGTCTGACAATTCTACGTGTTGTGTGAAAAAGACAATACATTAGCAATCTGCAACTTGCAATACTTGTCTGTTATTTTATCTACAGGAATGTTCTATTTGTCAAGCTCTAAGCTGTTCCCAATTACTAACCAAACACAGGCTTCTATGTTTTAAGTTGACATGTTGCGCATGTTGCTGGCCAATAAATACAGTTTATTTACATTGTTGTTATTTATAGTTTAATAAATATGCCACATGATAAGGCTGACCCAAGGAGACCCTTTAATCGGTATCGGCCGATATAGCTTCTAGTGATCGGAGATCGGTGATCGGCCCCAAAAATCCTGATCGGAGCACCCCTACCGCCATACCCACTTAGAGTGTTGAGAAGCTCTATCTTGGAAACACTTATCTGTCTGGATTTATTTATACTTTTTTTAAAGGTAAAGTGCAGGTCAATTTGTTTTATTTTCACTTTATAGATTTTTTTTTTTTTATGTACAGTGGAACCTTGGATTACGAGCATAATTCGTTCCGGAAGCGAGCTCATATTCCAAAACACTCGTAATATAATAATTCGTTCCACAGCCTAAAAAAATAAATACAGAAAAATAATTAATACAATATATAAAGTAAAAATAAAACAAATTAACCTGCACTTTACTTTTTTAAAAAAAGTTAAAATAAATCCCAACAGATAAGTGTTTCCATTTGTGCGCGTAGGCGCTGTGTATATGTGTGTGTGTGGAATTAGCCCCTTTCCTCGCCTCGTCCTACACAGTAAAACTCCTCCTCCCTCCCCCCTCCTCGCTTTTTAAGTTTTGCAACAAACGCACACAACGGAAACACCGTTTTAACGAGAAAAAAAGAAATCTCTCTAATGACATTCACGTGAGCGCAGACTAACGGAATCACTGCTGTAAAGTAAAAAACAAACAAACAAATGAACCAGCACCTTACCTTTGAAAAGAATCGCGACAGAGCAGAGTTTCTGGGAAGAGCAGAGTGTGTGTGTCTGTGTGAAGCCGGGGAGGGGGGGTGTAAAGGCGAGAGAGTGTGTGTGTGTGTGTGTGTGTGTGTCGGTGTCAAAAAACTCGGCACTCGTAAACCAAGACATGCTCGTTTTTCAAGTCAAAATTTATTAAAAAATCTTTGCTCATCTTGCGGAACACTCGTAAACCGAGGTTCAACTGTATTTATTTTTTTGGGCTGTGGAACGAATAATTTGAGTTTTCATTATTTCTTATGGGAAAGATTTTTTTCTTATTTGATTTGGTTTACGAGTGTTTTGGAACATGAGCCCATTTCCGGAACGAATTATGCTTGTAATCCAAAGTTCCACTGTATTTGTTAGTCAGGGATTTATATTTACCCATAAAATTCACTTTATATTCACGTTATATTTTTCTACAATTTTCAGTGTGACAATATTATTCTGCAATAAAAACTGAATTTATTTTAAAGCTTTTAACACATCTTAACCAGGTGTGCCATGCAACGCATGCAATGATGAACGCAACAATAGGAGACAGAAGAGAATGTGGAAATACAGTTAGAGCAAGCAAAAATAAGATCAGACTGCAAAACAGACATTTATACTCAGGTTTTTGGCATGAAAGTAGCAGCATGCTACTCCAACCCCACCATGTAAACTGACTAGAATATTTAGGTCTGTCTCATTATTGCATGTCACAGTGGAGTGCCGTAAATAAGGAAGAGAGATGAGAGAAGTGTTATCATGTTATTGTACTGTATGACTGAATCATTTGCTGGCCCGATTGGTGAATTAATATTGTTTTGTCATTGTATTTATGTTGATCTCACTGAAACCTATTGTGTGTTTGGTTCATACCAGGGCAAGTCATGCTAGAGAGGTTTCTCAGCTCCGTGGAAAACTGTCTCAGCTCCAGACAGAAATGGACGTGCTGAAGAGGCAACTGACAACCGAGCGCTTTGAGCGGTTAGACACTCTGCCACATCTAATGCACGTTTCATTAAAAACTTGACTCATCAACCCATCACTCAAACTTTGTGTTTCTCAGGGAAAGGGCAGTCCAGGAGATGCGAAGACAGGGTGTGTCTTTTGCTTCACTGCGTAGCTCCTCCCCCCACAGTACCTCACTCAGTCCCCGCCCATTGTCCCCTGACCCTTCTGACTTACGAACTCCGGAGCGATTAATTGAAAAATCAGGAGAGAAGTGAGTGTGTGTTGCATTTACACAGGTTTTTTTTGTGAACAGGTAAATATGATTATGAATGTACTGATGAAAATTTACTTTTGGCAGAATAATAATCAGCTTATGTGGCAAGTGAATAATTGTTCTTGTCCATGTTGCTAAAGGCAACAGAAATATTTCAAAACAATGTTTGGCTGCAGCAGATTGATCAAGGAGAGTAATAACTATAATAACAGGAAGATGGTGTGGTGCAAACCATTTAAACTGAGATCTTTTTTTAGTAATGTCAAAAATCTTATCAAAATCTTCAGCCAGGTCTCCTGACTACATCAGAAAATTAACTCTAGCACTAATGGTTCCTGAGATATCCAAGAATCCATGCAAGAGTCAGCCATGCATCAAGAGCCACTGCTAAGACAACAGAGCTAAGCCATGCTTCTACCCACTCACTTACTCATACACACACACACGCACACACAAACAAATATCCAGGATAGGTGAATGGACTCTGTGAGCAAATTAGTCTCAAACCCACTCATTATGCATGATAACATAAGTATCAAAACAGTGCAAGTGCATACGAGTTAGAAGCTGCACATGCCTGCGTGCTCACAGCCACTCAACCCGTGCGCTCACTGTCAAGTTGAGTTTTAAGCCTGTGGAGGCCACAGTGAACCAACTGATCCGCACACAACTTGGCACAGGTTTTATCCCAGATGCGCTTCTGGACATAACCTTTACATTTTATCATGGGACGGGCACTGCATCCACTCTATAGTAATAATAGAAAATAATAAACAAGCTTGATGTTAAGGTTATTTCATTACAACTATACTGGATAAAAAATGTTTAAATAAAAAAAAAACAGATGCAACTGAAGTAATGACTGTTTAAACTTGCTAGGAGCAAGTTAGTTTAAACTTATTCATCATCATTGAGTGATGGTTCTTGTGGTGGAACTGGAGAGATTCCTGGGATTGCTGGCCACAAGGCTGGAATACACCCTTTATGGGACGCCAGTTTGTTGTCGAAAAGTTACCAAAAAGGTTTGGTAAATAAAAAAGAAGATAACGCAACCAGTAGATCAGACATTACACTGGGGGAGTGGTTTAACCATTTAATGTATAAATTATTCATAAAGTTCAATGGAATTTCCAATATTGTACATGAAACAAAAAGCCTCCCAACAGCCAAAAACTGTAAGAAGACAAATAGTTATAAGAGCTTAGTTTCTCTTAAATTATAATAATGTTCTTTAGTGATTTGGAGTTGACTTGCGTTTAATATTTTTGTATATTTAGAGTCTATAAGAGTGGACACTAATTTAAGTTAGGTTTAAACAGGAAAATAACTTGCATTAGTAATTGCTGAAATCGTGATCTTACTGATCATCTGAATTATCTTTTACCTAATGCTTTATTGTGCTTCATTTCAGAAGTGTGACCTTTAAGGACTAAAGATGTGGAAATTGGACATGAGATGGAGTTACTCCCTGGAAGCGCTGTTAATACAACATTACTGTTATTGTGGATTTGGTTGGAGAGGAGCTTATGTCTGTCTGCTTCAAGTACTTCATTCCATTGTGGCATGAATTCTGATTCAGGACTTTGTGCATCAAGAGAACAAAAACCCCAGATTTATCTTGGATAATTTCTTTTGGAAACAAATGCCCTAATGTGTTTTACAGGAACAGATCCGATCATGCCACTGCGGCCAAAGACGCACTGTTTATCTTTTTTTATTTTTTGAAGGAAATATATATATATATATATATATATATATATATATATATATATATATATATATATATATATATATGTATATATGTATGTGTGTGTGTGTGTGTGTGTGTGTGTGTGTGTGTGTGTATATATATATATACATTTTGTTTATGTGAATTACTAAATGCCTATTTTTGTAATACAGAGATGAACTTGTATTCAATTCAAGTATTTTATATAACTTTAGTAGTATTTTTATGCCGAATGTTAATTTCAGACAGGCTGCAGTTCTTTTGATGGAGGTCGCTGTGAAGGAGAACAAACATTACTATGAAACAGGAAGTGAAAGTCCTCAGGGCTGAAAAGTGTTACAGGGAGCTCAAAAACTGCTCTCCAAATCCGAACCTATGACTGGTGTTGTGTATTGTCAATTACTTTTTTTGTGTGTCTGCTTACTTGAATCATTAAGTTATTACCTTAAATAAAATTGCAGTTTCTTACAGCACTTGTTAGTCAGCAGTTGAGAAAAAATTGACAGTTAAACAAACCTTTTATTTATTCCTTTTACTTCACATTGGTTGTCTGAACTGCTATGAAATCATTAACACTAGACTTACTAGTAAAGTCATTGAATATTTGTTTTTCGTCACTTAAACATCTCCATGATTAGAGGAAAGAACTTAAAAGGTCGTATTTAGTCATAATTCATGCTTTAGTAAGCAATTCTTTCATTCTGAACATACTGTACATGCTTTGGCCATATGATGAAGTTTTCGTGCCAACAAGACTTTAGGCTAGAGCTCTGATTAGCATTTCTTAGGAATGCAGTCCCGCAATCAAAATTCTCAGAGCCATTTTTTGGTTGTCAAACTGCATTCGTAAGGGATTAAACTCAGACAGTCTCAAAGAGGAGATTCTTTTTGTCTAGATAAGGCCTAATGTTGTTAGAGTATTTGCATAGTGTTTCGGTCTGATATACGAATGATCCACAATCTGGCTGTTAAATTTATATAACTTGAAGAAATGACACTCTGACCATAATCTCCTTGCTCCTCACCACTTTGTCCTTCTGTCAACAAGCTTTTGTGTTCTTTCATTAAAAAAATGTTTTAGGCTGAGCTGCGAGCCACGAATGCAACGTTGTCTTAACCTCTTCGTCAGAAGTGAATTTTCGTCCACATAGGGCTGCTTTCAGAGTTCCAAAAAGCACTATAGGAAGGATGATTTAACACCTTAAAATTAAGTTTTTGAGTGTCATTAGTGTGTGCAGAACTGTTCGGACGTGCATCTTCATGCAAGATCACAACACCCTTGGATAGTTAAGGTTGAAGTCCTCTGTGTTTAATCTGACGTCAAAATAGACTTCAGGTCTTTAATAAGCATCTCACTGTAACGAGCACTGTTGATTTTTAAACAATTTTTTCTAATAATGTTCCAATACTGGTCCAGCTATAATTTTCCAGTTGTTGGTTGACTTTTGAACCTGAATGGAAAGCGGGCAACAGGAGTTTTAATATAACCAGAGTGCAGAATCTTTACTTATTATCGTATATAATGTGTATTTGGGCTAATATTTTTTTTTTCTTGCTGATCTCCCATCCTTGAATTGTGTTGCTTGGCCCCAAATTTTTTTTTATTATTATTATAGAAAAATGCTCCAAGGAAACCAAGGTATAAAACAGCTACATAAACGACCATTAAAAAGTGTAATGCTTAGTAATGAACAATCTTGTGCTTGTTGATGCTGTATAAAGTCTGTTTGTGCCCAGCACAACTTGAAGTCAATTGCCCAAAAGATGTGACAATGCTATTTGTAACAGTGTCCATAAAAATAGATTTCAGTTATTACAAATGTCACCTCTGTTCCAGTGCTAAATAGTGGTTAATCTTTAAGTAGCTGTCGAACACCTGATTCAGAGGTCATCATGGAATATATTCCCCATTCTGTACAACATTTTATAAATGAAATAACGTTCAATAAAAAATTTTAAAAAATACTGTAACTTCACAGATTGCTGAAAAGGTAATAGCTATGATATGAATTTGTACACAAGACCACGGTCAAGTCTGTGCTACTGTCGACAGTACTCAGCGGTGATGTTAGGCAAAGGATAACCAAAAAGAGAGAAGTCTAAAATATACTTTGGTAAAAGTTCCTGGAGGAACTTCTGAGGAACAGCACATAGATAATAATGCAGCGTTTCCTTCGTAACAGGTTTATACCACGCCTGACGTTCGGGAAACTGCACGTGCTTTGGTGCACCGATGCGCTCCAACACGTACGCGGCGTCGCTCTCCAACCTCTCGTACGAGCCTATGAAGTTATACTGGACAGCGCATGGCTGGCACAGGTTATATATAGGCATCCAGTGCTCATTCATACGCTCGGAGTCCTCGTCTAGTAGGTAGCGGACAAACTCTGCAAACGTCACGTCGTCCCCAGCTACTTTCGCTTTCTTCGCGAGACCCTTCCGGTACCGCCGGACGATCTCTGCGCCGTATTTCTGCTGGTATTCCTTGATCTCACCAAACTTGTTCCGGTAGGCGGAGAGCAGGCGTGCCATTGGCTCGCGCACAAACATGAACTTGAAGTAGTGGCTCAAACGGTGCCGGATCTCCTCGGGAGAGAAGTCCGAGAGGAAGAGCAGGTCGGCGCGGTGGTCCATCTTCATCTGAACGTGAACGTCGGGCAACGCGCCACTCAGGACCTTCAGCACCCGCTTCCAGTTGGAGCAGGCCACCTTGGGCACGTAGCAGTAGAGGAAGCGATACTTTTCATTCACCAGGACGTGCTGCAGCAGGGTTTTCCGTTGTAGTGAACTGAGAGACCACACACTTTGGGCTGTCTTCTGCTGGCCACACATCGCACGGATAGTGCGGTTACGGATATCCTGTAAAATCTGAGGAAAAGATGATAGAATATTAGTGCTATATCAGAGCTAGCAGTATGCTAAATCCAATAGCTGGTTACAGGATATACTGTGATATTCATGTGTCACAAGAAATCAGTCTACAAGGGATGATGGGAATGTCAAATCTGCTATAGATTTTCACTATAAAACTTTGGAAAAAGATATCCTGACACCTCAAAGAACGAGTTATAATTCCAAAAGAAAGTTCAGCATGCCACTTGCAGTCATGATCGATGATGCGGTTGTGACTACAGGATGTGAGAGGTTTCTGGCTTAAATGGAATGTTTTGATACAGTACTCCAGAGGATTCACAAAGGTCTATACAGTTATAGTGCTATTTGCAGACAAAGTGAGCACATTTATATTAGGATTTGGGATAAATGATGCTTGAGGTTAATTAATTGATGTTCTGTATCACAGCAAGAAACGCTTAAAACAAAAAACATTTCTACTAAAGAATCCAAGGCAGGTTTTGCAGGAGCACATTAATTGAAAGTATAGTTGATCTTTTAAGAGCTGGACAAAAATTCTACATTTTTACACCAATCCTATGTAATTATAAATATTATACAGCCATTACATTATAACCTCCCTAATATTAAACAGGTTCTCCCTTCTGCAACCAAAACAGTAATGTTCTGACTCCTTTCCATGAATTTAAACTACACAGGCGCCTCTATTGGATCAGACTACACGGCCAGCCTTTGCTCCTTGGTCATCCACGACCCTGTTGCCAGTTCACCGGTTTTCTCTCCTTGGATTACCTTTGGTAGGTTCTGGCTACTGCAGACCAGGAACATCACACATGACCTGCCGTTTTGGACTTACTCTGATCCATTCGTCTAGACATCACAAGTTGACCCTTATTAAAGTTGCTTAAATCTCTCTCTTTTTTTCTGCTTCCAAAACTTCAGGGACAAAATGTTCCCTTGCTGCCTAATATATCCCACCCACTTCCGGGCACCACTGTAACATGATATTGCTGTAGCTACTGTGACAAGGGCCAAATTGTGATGTTAGTGTACATACAGTGCCAGACTACAATATTAAACAATGTTTAAAAATTACTGCACAGAGCTTTTATCACTAATATCTCAGAATTATCAACTATGACTGGATCACCATCTGACCCCTCAGAACTCGATCAGGCCACTGAATGTTTACTCAACATTCTAATATACCTTAGATAACAACTCCAGTTAAAAAAAAATTTGAAAGAGAAAAAAACCTCCCTGGTTTAATAATCAGACAAAACAGACCAATTGAAAACTTGAAAGCTAAATTGGTAGTATTTTAAATAGAATGGAAGGAGAGTGTTCTGAACTATAAAAAAGCTGTTAGCGCTGCTAGATCAACGGATCTTGCCACTCTTATAGAAAATTTTATTTAATATTATTACCATTATTATTATTTCAATCTGGTAACAGAAACAACCATAAAAATGCATGGTATTTCTTTGCCTATGTGCATAAATTGCATGTTCATGAGGCAAAGCAAACACTGCAAATCCCTGTTGCAACGTGTTTCAATTATATTTTACTTCTATGTTTCGGTATAGATACGATTTAACAAGATAAAAAAAATTTAGTCAGTATATATTTTTTTGTCTATATTGTATATGGATAATAATGAGTGTTTATCTGTCGAGTATACAGGTCAAGCGTGTGTGTGTGTGTGTGTGTGTGTGTGTGTGCGTGTATGCGTATTACAACACTGTAATTAGTTTTTTTTTTTTTAAGTCAATATCAACCTACACAATATTGTTTTTTTTTATATGGGACTTTTTTGTTATTGTTTTTTTTTTTTTTTTTTTAAGTTGTATTTATTTATTTTATTTTTTTCGTTTTTTCTGTCGTGTTTATGTAGTTGGTTAAAATGAAATGAAATTTAATTCATCATATTGCCTAGGATGTGCTGAAAAAAGAATACAGGACATTATATTGCACAATCTCTAAGCTTTGATATAATCATTAAATCATAATAATACAAAAAAAGAAAAACCTCTAAAACTGCTGAGTAAGGATTAACCTCCTGCTTAATCCCGACCACTAGCACCAGGACCACATAAAGCTTGAGGTAAGCTTTCTTACTTTCAATTTGATCATGTACAGCAGTTAAAGACTTTGTCTTTAAACTCTTAAAGTCTTTCATTTCAGGTTTCTGTAGATAATACTACCACGATAGCATTCAACTTAGAAATGTTGCCAGAGCTGTTTTTGAATCAGGAAATGATGCAGAAATGGCAACAAAAACGGCAGGCCGAACTGCCCCACTGTTCGACATTTCTGCAGCGCCAAGAATCCTAGAGCCAGAAGATACGAGCATATCATCCCTATCTTATCCACACTGCATTGGCTCTTAGTGAAATTTCGCATGAATTTTAAAATACTACTTTTGATGTATACACCATTAAATGGTCTCTTGTGCATTCAATGGACGTGTGACTGCAGTCGCTCAAGAGTTCAGGACTAAAATTCCCACAAACAGTTTTGTATCCGAGACTCCAATAATGAAAGTGGACTCTATATTAACTTAAACACCTCTCCTGTTATACTGAACTTTCAGCCTTCTAACACACAGCATGACTGGAGATCAATCTATCTGAAACCTGCTGTCTGAGGATGCATTCCCTGTTGAGTCTGGTTCCTCTCTAGGTTTCTTCCTATTGCCATCTCAGGCAAACTCTTTCAAACTTGTTTCCATAATACTGTGAAGCTTATTAAAGCTGCTTCAATAAGAAGGACCATTGTTAAAAGCGCTATATAAATAAACTGAAATTGAAAATGATTAGGCAGGTTTTTCTGAGTGGGCTGCTTGTCCAACACACAATTTGCCACATGCACCCCGGAGCATAGGAGTGTCACTGTTGTTTTGAACATGAAGCATAAAAAAGCAACCACAGAACCTAATCCACACCAGGTGTACCTTGCCTCAGTCCTGACATGAGGCTACACTCCTCCGGATATGCAACTTACTGGCATTATATTCAAAGCTTTATTAAGATTGCTATAAACATATTCAACAGTAATGGAACGGCACTCCTAGTGCACAGCATCCCTCAGTTACCCAGTAAGGCAAACATGTTTAAGTTTTGTTTCTACACCATGGCCAGAACTGTTTTTGAATCAGGAAATGATGCAGAAATGTCAACAAAAGCCGCAGGCCGAACTGCTCAACTCTGCTTCGACATTTCTGCAGCGCCAAGTTAAAGGATGAGAAAGCTCAAATGAAAAACTGTATAAACAAACAGATTTTGAAACAGAGGCTGGAGTACACTAAGCATTCCACTGACATGGTCACGCATGAGCTCTTTATCAGGACAAAATGTATATTATAATCTCACTGTGATTCAATTCTGTTTATCACTGTGTCAAGTCCAAATCTTGAATGAGTCCAAACCAGAATGACCTTCATCATGTTAAAAGTGTTAGCTAGAGTCAGTCAACACATTAACATCTAATAAGCAGTAGCTTAGTACTTTATTTGCAGCTTACACAAAGCTGCACTTAACGGGCGAGGTTGTAAACCACCCAATGTGAGTCGCTCAATCTGGCTTTAAGAATAATAGTAATTAATGAATATTAAATTGTAAACTGATATCTCTGAAACTGGAAGCATGCAAAGCCACATTAAGCTCAGTATTGTGTAGCTTCCCCTTGTTTCCCCAGGACAGTTCTGACCCCTTGGGGCATGACTCCACAAGATCTCTGGTGTGTGTCATGGTGTCTGGCACTGGAACATTAGCTGCAGATCCTTTGAGTGGTGTATGTTGTGAGTCGCGGCCTCCGTGGATCGACCTGTTTGTCTGAGGCATGGCACTGATGCCCGATCGGACTGAGATCAGGGCAATTTTGAGGTCAAATCAACAACTCTTTGCCTGCGAAGCCTCATACACAGCGAGTTTTTTTTTTTAGCATCTCAACAGCAGTCTGTCACGCCATGTGCTCACAGAATTACTTTTATTTTATTTGGCTTTTTAACAGATTAAACAAAAACTATGCTAAAAAATCTTTGTAAAAACATTTCCAATTCTTAAGCAAAAGGAAAAAAAATGACACGCCTGGTTTCGCATTGTTCATTCTTTGCTGTAGGTTAAGGGTTGCTTCACTGCAGGTCGTAATTAATCACATTTTTAGCACTTGACATTTTTAGCGCTTGACAGCACTTGACAGCAACCCCGTCTAGCTGGGCATGAGATACAATCTGTAATCGTTCTTCTGAATCTGATAAATCAGCAAGTCCTGGATTGGTCTAATTCACCCTGATTAAGCTTGGGCTTTTTCAAGCCCTCTTTCTGGAACATTCCTCAAAATGAAGAAGCTCAACTTTACATTTGTTCCGTGTTACTTACATTTTTAGAAACATGATCATGAACATCAAAAGAAGCAAACTTTTATGCAAAATCAGGGATTTCAAAAGCCTTAGACTAGAAAAAGCCTTAGACTAGAAACCCTTTTTTGATAACAGTGATGCAGGCAATAATAAGATGTGTAAGTCACTGCAAGACAACAAAAAAAAAAGTCTAGGAGGTGTAGCTGCGCGAAACTATTTATTTAATTAAGAATGTGGGCATGGATTAAGTTTACATTTGTAATGAAATTCAAATACTCTTATTCTGCACTGGATCATCACCACAAAAATAGACTCTAACCCTAAGAATCAGGGTTAAAAAACAAAAAAGCATATACAGCAGGCATGGCAAATCTCCAGAAAGGGCCAGTGTGGGTGCAAGCTGTCACTCGAACCAAGCCCAAGTCATTCTTGCCATTGACAAGTCGCACCTAATGGTCTGTTACATCCCAAGAATGAGTAATTAAACAGGTGCAATCAGGTGTGGCATCTTGAATAGTGCGCTTTTCATTTCAGAGCCAGGATGAAACACTGAAGCTAAGAATAAAAAGGGCGCGACATAACACCTGTTATGTCGCGCAATTAAAGTCGACTTTTCTCTCTGCACTTAGGGAGAAGATCATCTCTGTTCGAAACATGATCAGTTCTGATACATTAAGAAATGTTCATCAGTGAGTATTTGATCTAATCTATGCTTGTAAATACATTTTTAATTACAGCTTCTGGGCCGCCCTGTGGCAGGGGTCAAACCCACGGGTCGCGGTCTATAATGTTTAACGCATAACAGGATGGATTATGAAGTTATAATGGAGTCAGATGGGGCAGTGGTGGCTCACATAGTTAAGGCTCTGTGGCAAATAATGTCTTCAACTGGTGATTCAGTGTGCTTAATGTAAACTTTCACTTACTCAGTATCATGTAGTATAAACTGATGAATAAGCAAAAAAAAAAAAAAAAAGTAGGAAATGCACTTCTAAGCCACTGCAAATATGTGTGGAGTTCTGACTCATGCACAGATGTGTGTGTGTGTGTGTGTGTGTGTGTGTGTTTCGAGTTGAAGTTTCCTGAACAAAAAAAGTCTAATGGACAAGAACAAGATAAACAAAGTTCTGTCTCTCTAAAAAAAACATCTTGTAATTATGAAATGATGATGAAAATAAACCTTTACAAATCTTAGGGTAGCTCACACATCTGGGGCTCGTGCGCTTCCGGTGGCGCTGGAGAGGGGGGTTAAGTCTCTTCTTACCTGCGAGTCCACGTCCACAGCTGGTTCCTGCGGCGTGTCCCGGTAACCGGGTGTCTTTCCGCTGCCCAGAGGCGACGGCGTGTGCATGCTGTTCAGCATTCCCTTCTCGATGAGCAGCAGCAGGCCTCCGGACGCCACGATCACGGCGAACGTGAGCACGGACGGGAGCAGCGCCGTGCGGCGGCGGTGCGTGGAGCGCGAGCTCAGCGCGGGACTAAAGCGCAGCACCGAGGAGCCGCTCGCGCCGCCGCGCGCCCCGGACTCCGCGTTCCGAGACGGCATGGCGGAGAAAAGAGCTCTCTCTCTCTCTCACACACACACACACACACACACACACTGTCCGACTCTCACTCTGCAAACAAACCCAGCGCGAAAGTGGCAAAGTTACCGCGAGTCCATTCCGGTTTCCGTCCACTCTGACTACAGAGTTCTGACTAGAGCTCTCAGCGCTGCTGCTGGAGGTGCCGGAGTGGGGGTGAGGGGGGCGGGGGGAGTATTTGGGAGGAACTCTGGGAAATGTAGTTGCTGCGTGCATTAGGGTGGAGGTGGAGTCAGGCACATCACAGGGCTAAGTGTGTTTGGTACATAACTTCAAAGACTTTTTAAACTTTTAAACAACTTATTAGAAGTCGCGTGATTTGGCCTGCTGACAGCCAGCGTGTTTTTGTTGTTGTTTTGTTGTAATAATTAATATATATATTTTTTATATTATTGCCCACCCTATGTACTAAAGTGATTATTTACCGAAATTGGTATTCAGTTAGTTAATTACATGGTAATAACAATATGAATCTGTTTATTAATCTGACTCTGTTAAACTGACTCCGCGTCTCCTCAGAGCGTTTAAACAGACATGTTAGATGGAGAGGAAGCGGCCAGATGGAGCAGAAAGGAAAAGGACATGCAGTGAGAAAGCAGAAGAAATGATGCACAATTTCCGATGTATTCAGAGTTTCGAGTGCAGTAGTTTCATCTGTAAATGGCTGTAGTTTTTTCTTTGAAGGTTTTTTTTTAACTGCAAATTAATATTAGATGTAGAGCCATACTCACTCACTCACTCACTCATAATCTATACTGTTTAATCCTGTATTTAGGGTCACGGAGGGGCCTGGAGCCTATCCCAGGAGACTTAGGACATGAGGCGGGGTACACCCTGGACAGGGTGCCAATCCATCGCATGGCACACAAACATACACACACACTACGGGCAATTAACCTAACCTACATGTCTTTGGACTGTGGGAAGAAACCGGAGTACCCGGAGGATACCCACCAAGCACGGGAAGAACATGCAAACTCCAAGCACAAAGAGACGGGAATCGAACCTGGGCGGAAATCGAGCCCAGACCATGGACCACTACACCACAGTGCCGCCATAGCGCCATACAAAATACTATATGCTAAAATACATTAATATTATTTATTGTAAAGTTACATGAGTCTTTTATCAGACAAAAATCTGATTCTTTTATGTAGGTAGGAAGGGAACAGGGAAACAGGAGCTATAGTGTAGACATGGACAAAAATCAGTCCTAAAGTCAGATTAAAAAATATATATATTTTGTCATAATGTAGTCATTATTGTTTAATTTAGAAGATTGTCTGCTCATTTGTGAGATTTAATACCTTTTTTCTTCTTTTTTCCAAATTAAGGTGGAGACAGTCACTAGCTCTGGTGCAGCGGTCACACATCAGATTCAGGTAAAAAAATATAATTTGTTATAACATATTGGATGAAATGTATTGTTTTGCTAATTTGGATATCTATGACATTTAAAGATAAATAAATACATACATTTATTTAGATTCTGATCAATTTAACTACAATGAGGTGGTTGTTTTGAACCAAAGTAGAGACAGAAGTAACAGGTACAAGAAAAATACTTTACTTATATATTATTATACTGTATCTACATATATACAGCTCTGGGAAAAAAGACACCACTGCATTTTACTCCAGAAAACTTCTGGAATGTCATCAAGAGGAAGATGGATGATCACAAACCATCAAGCAAAGCTGAGCTGTTTACTTTTTTGCAAAAGGAGTGGTATAAAGTTATCCAACCCCAACAGCAATGTGAAAAACTGGTGGACAGCATGACAAAACCCATGAAAGCTGTAATTGATAATCAGGGTTATTCCACCAAATACTGATTTCTTAATGTAATTTAGCCAATGCAGTAACAATTTGTTTACAAATTATTAGCATTTTGTTTTATTTTAGTTATTGAAGCTCTATAAATACTGCATGATCTTGGGTTATTTTGATGTGATGTCATTTCCTTTAAATATACATTCTAAATAACAATAGTTATATTTTGACTTTCAGAGAAATATTATTAGTAGTTCAAAAAATTGAAACAAAACTGTTCATCTCACCAATTCATGCACCAGTAAGAAAAAAAAAACCTTAAGAAACTTATTTTCTTTCTTTCTTTATTTTAGATTTAATATTTAATATTTTTCTAGAGCTGTATAGAGCAGAAAATAAGGCTGTCTGTGGTTTCTAAATTTATTTGGTGCATAGGATGGCCTGGGTTGATGTGGGATTTCCCAGCCTGAAATTGTGTCTCTGTCTCTGAGGCAATATCAATGCACATCTCTGAGACTTCAATTTCCTTCAGTTTTGATTACAGCACACAATGTACTGTCCAGTTCATGTGTGAAAATAATTCATCATGCTCCCAGAACCTCTCACTCACAATCTGAGTCCAGGAATAGTCCTGTGCCGCCAGAGAAGAAAAACTCCATAGATGTGATAATCTGGTCATCCAGTACATACAGGTCATTAGCTTCCTTCATTTTATTGCCACATAACGTTGCTGAGCCTAGAGCGGAGAAACTATAGCAAACCCAGATCAGAACACTGCTTCCAGAGACTTGTACAGTGGCCACTATGCATGATGGGAGCATTGCTTCATGTGTTTCCCTTCTTACCTTGACACAATCTGGATTCATCAGAACACATGACCTTCTCCATTGCCCCAAAGTCCAATCTTTATGCTGCCAAGCAAACTAAAGCATTTTTCCTTGATGACTCACTCATGAGAGATTTCTTATAGACACACAGCTGTTCAGTCCCAAACCTGAGTTTCACGTTGAATGTGTACAGAATTGCCTTTTTAAAAAATTTTTTTAAAGACCATGCAACCTCAAGTGTACACACGTGGACAAAATTGTTGGTACCCTTCGGCCAATGAAAGAAAAACTCACAATGGTCACAGAAATAACTTTAATCTGACAAAAGTAATAATAAATAAGAATTCTATGAATGTTAACCAATGAAAGTCAGACATTGCTTTTCAACCATGCTTCAACAGAATTATATATTTTTTTTAAATGAACTCATGGAACAGGCCTGGACAAAAATGATGGTACCCCTAACTTAATAGTTTGTTGCACAACCTTTTGAGGCAATCACTGCAATCAAACGATTCCTGTAACTGTCAATGAGACTTCTGCACCTCTCTGCAGGTATTTTGGCCCACTCCTCATGAGCAAGCTGCTCCACTTGTTTCCGGTTTGAAGGGTACCTTTTCCAGACAGCATGTTTCAGCTCCTTCCAAAGATGCTCAATAGGATTGAGGTCAGGGCTCATAGAAGGCCAGTTTAGAATAGTCCAATGTTTTCCTCTTAGCCATTCTTGGGTGTTTTTAGCTGTGTGTTTTGGGTCATTGTCCTGTTGCAAGACCCATGACCTGCGACTGAGACCCAGCTTTCTGACACTAGCCAGCACATTTCTCTCTAGAATCCCTTGATAGTCTTGAGATTTCATTGTACCCTGCACAGATTCAAGACACCCTGTGCCAGATGCAGCAAAGCAGCCCCAGAACATAACAGAGCCTCCTCCATGTTTCACAGTAGGGACAGTGTTCTTTTCTTCATATGCTTCATTTTTCTGTCTGTGAACATAGAGCTGATGTGCCTTGGCAAAATGTTCCATTTTTGTCTCATCTGTCCATAGGACATTCTCCCAGAAGCTTTGTGGCTTGTCAACATGTAGTTCGGCATATTCCAGTCTGGCTTTTTTATGATTTGTTTTCAACAATGGTGTCCTCCTTGGTCGTCTCCCATGTAGTCCACTTTGGCTCAAACAACGACGGATGGTGCGATCTGACACTGATGTTCCTTGAGCATGAAGTTCACCTTGGATCTCTTTAGAAGTCTTTCTGGGCTCTTTTGTTACCATTCGTATTATCCGTCCCTTTGATTTGTCATCAATTTTCCTCCTGTGGCCACGTCCAGGGAGGTCGGCTACAGTCCCATGGATCTTAAATTTCTGAATAATATGTGCAACTGTAGTCACAGGAACATCTAGCTGCTTGGAAATGGTCTTATAGCCTTTACCTTTAACATGCTTGTCTATAATTTTCTTTCGAATCTCCTGAGACAACTCTTTCCTTCGCTTCCTCTGGTCCATGTTGAGTGTGGTACATACTATGTCACCAAACAACACAGTGACTACCTGGAGCCCTATATATAGGCCCACTGACTGATTACAAGATTGTAGACACCTGTGATGCTAATTAGTGGACACACCTTGAATTAACACGTCCCTTTGGTCACATTATTTTCAGTATTTTCTAGGGGTACCATCATTTTTGTCCAGGCCTGTTCCATGAGTTTATTTTTTAAAATAATTCTGTTGAAGCATGGTTGAAAAGCAATGTCTGACTTTTATTGGTTAACATTCATAGAATTTTTTAAAATTATTACTTTTGTCAGATTAAAGTTATTTATGTGACCATTGTGAGTTTTTCTTTCATTGACTGAAGGGTACCAACAATTTTGTCCACGTGTGTATGTCATCTCCATGACCACTACTGACCACAAAGTTTACAGTTCAGGTTTTAAAGTTTTGAAGGGTTCTTAACCCAGTTTCAGTCATTTTAAATCTCCTTAGTTGGGGTTTGCTTGATGCAGCCCAGAGCTTTTTTAGCCAGGAAGTGTATTTTGAAATGTGTAAAAAAAAATTGGGACTGATATATTATGAATAGCATTAATATCTATAATTTACAGGTACTGACAGTGTGGCAATGGCAAATAGTTTACACAGTCAGGCAGTGGGGGCCCCTTCCGCAGATTTTGTAGAGGGCCTGGAGTTTAAGCCATGACCAGCACGAGCATACTAACTGGCTAAAACTGACTTCTTTGTCCGGAATGCTTGGTAGTGGTTTTATAGACACCCTACGTGCCACCACAGATCCTAGGGGACGGAGATTTGTCAAAATGAGCTGGATCAATGAGGGTGGGGTGGTTTAAAGCGTTTTCATATTAGGTGCAAGTGTTTCCTAACGTGCCTCCATCCACACTGCACCACTCAGCTTTCATGTTAGCAATGTGGTCCGTACCCAAGTACACTTGTATCTACACACTCCAACATGGTTCGTTGCGATTTGCCAAGAAACATGAAGAAGGAGAGTGTGGCAGAGTCAACCCTCACACTATGCATAGTATTACCGATTTTCTGGAGACATATTCAAGAACGACCGGTGCAGAGCACACGCACACAGATTGTGGAGGAGAGGACGCATCGATGACATCACATTTTTAAAATAGCAGTTCATTTCACTTCCATGTTAGCTTTTACACCCGATGGGAACCAGAAACTGTAGTCAAGACCTTTTCAAATGGACTCAAGTAGTCTTACATTTTCATCATATTCTTATTTACTCTTTCAAACTGCACCAGACAGACAGAGGATTTAAATAATTCACAAATACAGAATTACAGTGAAAGTGTTTTTTTTTTTACTTAACATTTTACATTTGGCATCAGATAAGGAGATGAGTATAGATTCAATATGGATTTAAATGTGGGAGAATTTCATGGAAAAAAGGAAACTCGGTCAATGTTTCACCGTTACTGTTAATTTATATATTATACATTTACAACAGGCTCCAGTGTTACTTTATCCCGGGATTTAAACAAAGATTTTTTTGGGGGAAAAAACCCCCCCAGATGAATTCATTTAATTGACAAAAAGTGATTTTAGTGTTGTAGTGTATGTACACGGATTAGGTTGTACTTCATAACATTTTATTAATGCTAACATTGTAGTTGATCACACAACAGTTTAAGACGTGCACACAAACACATCTCTTCCTTTCTCACTCCCCATTCTAGTGTGACTGGGCGATACTGGAGAAGTACTCCAGCATGTCTTGTATGGTGAAGTCCATGGTGATGCCCGAGCCAGGGTAGCAGCGATTTATCAGCCCCTCAAAGTGCTTGTACTGCCGGATGAACTCGTCCTGCATGGAGTGCCACACCACCTAGTCAAATGAAATTCATAATGAAAAATATCAATAGTGGTTTGTTTTCAACAGGCAAGACACATTACTACAAGGGTGAGTCAAAAATTATTATCTGGCAGTAGAATTAATTTTAATTAACATTTAAAATGAACAAATACAGAATTTTCCATCCATAATCTCCTAGCTTTTTAATGTACTTTGTCCATCTGTCAACAAGCTTTCGTTTTCTCTTATTAAAATTGTTTTAGGCTGAGCTGTGACCCCCAAATGCAACACCGTCTTCAGTGTTAATAATTATTCAATGATATGAATTATCAGTAGTGCATCTCCGTCCTAATAGGACTACTTTCAGGGGAGCAAACGGGAAAGTCAGACAAAGTGAGATCTAAAAACTAAGTGTTGCCAGTGTGGTCTGAAGTGTGCGCATGTGCATCATCATGCAAGATCACAACGCCCTTGGATAGCAGTACTCCGAGTTTAATCCGAAGTTTAGTAAGCATCTCACTGTAATGAGCAGTGTTGATTGTTGAATAGCATCTTCCTGACTTTTTTATTTTTTATTTTTATTTTTTGGATTTTTCCCCGATTTTTCTCCCTAATTTAGTCGTGTCCAATTCCTCCCCGTCACTAGGGGGCTCCCACATTAAGGCTACTACTACCACTCAGCCGGGAGGGCCGAAGACGATCACGTGTTTCCTCCGAACCACGTGACGCCAGCCGACCGCATCTTTTCGAACTGCTCGCTCGCGCACTGTTGGGGGCGGCGTAACACACTCGGAGGACAGCGCTATCCGCTCCCTCCGTTGTGCGAGCTCAGAGACGCCCCTGACTGGCTGTAGAGCCGTGATTAATGTGGGAGCACTAAGTACCTCTCATCCCTCCCCTCTGAGAGAGCTCGGCCAATCAGCTCTCTCTAGACCTCCGGCTGCGAGAGGTTACAGCACCACCCGGGATTCGAACTAGCGATCTCCGGATGATAGGGCGAGCGCTTTAACCACTGCGCCACTCGGAGGCCTTATCTTCCTGACTTTTGATAATCCCAGAAAACTAATTTTTAAACTGATGGTTGCCTTTTGAGCTTTTTCTTGGTCAGAGATCGAGTATGTTTTCGTTCCATACTCTGTCGTTTACTCTCAGACTCGTAGTGATGAATCTATGTCTCGTCACCAGTAATGATTCTCCAGTAATGAAACTTTCACCTTCCTTAGAGTATCAGTCGCTGTTTTTTTTTTCCTTCCAGATAGTTACACCAGTTACACCAGTTTCCTTCCAGATAGTTACACCAGTTACATCCTATTGTGTTAGGATCACAGTAAGCACATCTCCTTCTCAATGTACAGCAGTGGTATTCTAAACATTTCAGCATTTCTAAAGTGGCATGCAGAATGCATAAAGAGAAGCTTAAAGAACAGACATGTGAACACTGTAAGATGTTCGGGGGAATGCAACACTTCCTGTTTTTGTGTGGCGTGACAAACTAACATGTCAGTGCTTAACTGCTTAACCCACACACACATATTCCCCCGTACTTAAAGTGTCACAGATACAATCACTATCAACATGTCACTCATACACATACCTTTCGATCTGGATCTCTGAGAACGAGGACTAAAAAAGTTGTAGTGGCGCTATGATGGTAAATCACTAATAGAGTGTGGATGTGACTAAGAATTATGTTATGCTTATCACCTCATCATGGCAAACATTTAAGATACAAAAAGCTCCTGGTTATCTTATCATATTGATCAAATCTAGTGTGAATCTCATGTTCTCGTAGTTTGCTAGCTGTTAAAAGTGCAAAATCTGACTTCCTGGTGGGTGGTGATGACCGATAGAACTGTGAAATTGAGCTCCTGAAGTTGGTGTGTGTGTATGTAAAACTGAATGGCAACAATAAACATGCACCTATAGGTCCAAGCATTTTTGCCAGACCCTGATAATGTTCTTCGATGTGCGAGTTTTCAAGTAAGACAAGCGCCTTAAAATGCTAAAATGACTGCTCATGGACCAGAAACAAGGATGCACATAACTGCTGCCTGAGTCTGGTGATTAAAATCAAGGCCGCGTGGCAACTGCGTTAAATAAAATATTTCCTAAAATGGATTCAGATCACTCACTTGTAGGAGGCTTTCCTCCTCGCACAGGTGCTTGTCCACCTTCTTGTACAGATTGTCCAGACCTTTCTTCACCTCTTTTCCTGGGTATTCTTTAATCACCTTTCTCAACTCTTGTTTGTTGAAAGCCAGCTGGTAGCTCACCTCCTCTTCCCTCACACCCTGAGCCACACGTGCCTCCACCCCCTCAAAGAAGTGCTACACACACACACATACACACACACACACACACACACACACACACACACACACACACACACACACACACACACACACACCTGGCTTATATTAACTTAAATTAGATGATAGAGTAAATTAAACACAGAACAAATGTAACAACGGTTGTAACAGGCTGCAAACGTCCTAATGATTTAACAATTTCAACTAAAGTTTTAACAACTATTCAGCATCACCAGTATACTAATCATCGGCCTGCCATCATCAGCATCCGTTCCTCTCACTGGTTCAGGCCTTAAGTTAGATTTTTTTGCTTGAATGATTCATGGGTCACTGTGCAGTTTAACAAACAAAAAACATTCCTCTGAAACTGCTTAGGTACAGGGACTGGACTGAAACTCAGACAAAAAAGTTCTTCAGGAAGCCAGGAGAACTATTCCTCAAGACTACATTAAAAACACTAGAAAGTCTGTCTCTCTGAAAACAAAAGAAGAAGAAATGAAGAAATTTGTGTGTGGGGTGCTCAAAAGTTTGCACAGTACTGTACTTATAAGTTTGAATGTTTTTCTATATCTCACTCCTTTCACACAAAACAGACAGAACAGAAGCACTGTAATTTTCTGTGGTTTAAAAGAAAAATTCCTGTAAATCTCCGCTCCTTACGTTGAGTTTTTCCAGCGGCTGACCCAACGAGTTAATAACATAATACTGAAGATGGTCTGTGTACTTCTGCTTGGCCTCCTTTCTCTCCGCCTCCAGACATGAGATCTTGAGGCGTGACAGAGTGGAGAATATGTGGTGGAAGTTCTCCATCATCACGACGTCGCGAGGGGTTTTCTGACTTTCGTTTGCCACTTTCTCCACTGTTCCCATCAGACACAGACACAATAATCAGCAGCTGATATATATTTTTTGAATGACCGACAAATCATTATTCTAAACTATTATTAACCACTTACATGTGACTACATGTTTTTTGTGTGAAAATTAAGCTAATCAGAACATCTATGAAACAATGACAAAGAATATGCCTGACCCAAGTGTCTCACCGTTCACAAAGACAGCTCTGATGAGTTTGACATACGCTTTATCCAGGTCACCTCGTCGCTCGGCGTTACGGAAAATCGTCTCAGCCAGTTCGGCAAATTCCTCAAAGCTTGTGACGAAAGGCAAGATGCCCACTTTACTCTTTTTAGAGATCTTTACCTCCTCCATCTGCTTGATTTGACCAAACTGAGGGAAACAAAAACATGCACAAATGAGAAAACCCACAGCACTGCAACTTCAGATTTGTTTAAACACATCTTCACTAAGGGTGCACATTATTCTGGAGGCGACTTTAAGAAAGGTTTTAGAAATTTTTAACTAATTTCTTGGCATGAACAGAAAGGCTAAACCGTGTCACTATTGTCTTGTTATCCAGCTGCCTGTGACTTTCGACTCACAATACACTTGTCGAAGTTCCTCTTGACGGTGACCAGCACGTTACCCAGCGTCGTGCTAAGGAAAGATGCAGGGTCCACGTTTTCGGCTGTCCACACGTGATGGCTCATCTTCACAAGCATGTAGAGAGAGTTGAAGCTGTCGATTTTATCTCCCAGCGCGATCAGACTGTTAAGTTCTGTCTCGATGCTGTGGAAGATCTTATTCATCATCTGCCTCACCATATCCTTACTGAGAGAAGGAAAGAAAGAAAAAGTGAGATGGTGAATAATTTGACATGAAAATGTGAAAAGAAACAAAAAGCCAGGAAGACATAAAAGTCAAATAAAAACATGAACATTGTACTGGATGACACATACCAAAGCTGAACAAAAACAAGAATGAGAAAATGAGGTCCTGGCATAAATATGAAGATTCTGGTCAATCCCTGATGAAGGAGTGTGTGAACGTGGGGACATGAGAGCTCGCTTACTCTGATGATATGGAGTGTCTGTGCTCGCTGGCTGGTCTGGACTGGAGTGCTCCATCAAAATCATCTGCGGTTTCTCCCTAAGGAACATTCATAATAATATTAATATGCAGCTTAAATTCATCAAAAAGATACACAAACTCACAGACACACACACCTGAGCTGGCGCTGGCTGATGCTGCAGTTTAAAGAACTTGCTGATGAAGTCCTGTTCAGCCAGACACAGAGGCTCCAGCTCACTGAGGACCTGCTCGAAGATCTACAAAACACAAGGACAGATTAATAAATAAAAATTTAACAACAAACAAATCCTAGTGTTTTGATAATAAATGGTATTTGTGGAACTGTTGTATAAAAGCAACATGACACTCAAGGTCATTCTGTAGTACTGAAAATCAGCATGGCTGTGATATCATTAGTATTTGGGCTGAGACCTCATTCCTACGCCAGCGTGACAGCCGTGCTGATATTCAGGACAACAGCACCTCCTCTGGTGTGACAGTGCTTAATTATGTCACTCATCCTGTTTAACCATTTATAGTGCCAATTAACATCGCAGAACATCCATGAGACAAGTCTGGTAATGTTTTCACTTCATAACAGCTATCAAAAACAGAAAAAAAAAAAAATTGCTCTTTTTGTTTGCTGCTGAATAAATATGTGTAGCCCATAACTGAAAGTTAAACCAACAATAACAAGATCAACAATTTACAATTTGTGTAAATATAATAAAAAGTAAATATTTTCCATGTAATCCCTTGACCTGTGAGAATAAATACTGTACATTCCTTCTGTACATGTTTGCCCCACATAGGGGTAACTTTAGGTGACGTGATGAGTTTGCCTGAGCAGTGTTTCCCACAGGTCTGAAATACACTTGTAGTGGTAGCCACTACCTGCCAGCACAAAACTGGTCTACTACATACAACAAACAATAAATACATATCCTATAAATAAATGTCTCCTCCATCTACACATATGTGAAGAGTAAAATAAAGTACAAAATTAAGAACCAGACATTTTTTTGTGTACCGTACAAAGATGGCACTGTTTGTCAGAGTATGTAGCCATTTTTTATTTTAGCCAGATTTTAGCCATTTTTGCAGCATTTCAATGTTTTAATAGCACAACCTGGGCAATATGATGAACTGAATTTTATTTAATTTTAATAGAGTACACGCACAACACTGAGCAAAAAATAAAGAAATAGCATAGATTCATATTCATTTTTATGGTTGCTCCTGTGACCAAATAGTAGTAATAACAATAATAATAAATATGCACATTTTGTGAGTGTAACATTTTTGTGACATCATTCCCATTTCCTGGTAGCAGTAACATTTACAAGTTAAACTTTGGTTGGATATGAAATATCAGAAGGCCAGAATGCACAATGTGATTTCTGAAGCCAATCCTGTCGACACATACACCAGCAGGACTTCCACATAAGCAATGTTTTTTTTTTTTTTTTCCTTCTTCTTTTTTTTGAATCAGTCATTGACAAGTGCTGTGTTGCTGCTGGAGTTTATTATTTATTTCTGGGTCTTATAAAGAAGAGCTGTTCACCGTGTGAAGCTGTGCATCTCTACAGAGCATGCGCAACTATCAGTACAGCCTTCTTATCCTTTTTATCATACGTGATCGTTTAATTAGTACTCGCACTACCGCTCCAGTACCTGTTTATTCTGCTAGTGCGAGAGGGGTGTACTGTCCACTACTAGTTAATAACTGCATGAAGGACAGTTTGCCTCCGTTCCTGATTGGTTAACTCTTCTCTCTCCTCATATTCATGTTTACCTTCATCCACTGGGTCTCTGGCTGAGGAAGGGGCGTTTACTGGCAGCACATTTCTTATGTATCTACTGCCATAGAAAATATTATCACCTTAAACTGAATCATAGACTAACAGACATTCTGTTCTTGCCTTGTCGAACTTGGTCCTGTCAGCGACATCCAGGTCAGAAGCGGACATGTTGCCCATGTCCAGCAAAGACGAGGACTGCGAGCGACGGCTGTTGGAACTGCTGACGGCCAACTTGTTGAGGCTGGAGGTGGAGCCAGTGAGCTTCCCTGAACTCCCATGAAGACCTGAGAGAGTCCCAAAGAAGACAGACACTCAGAGAAAAAGAGCCTCCAACTGATAACAAACACACTGTGTTCATGCTGTTATTTATGACTCTGGATGTATAAATATCACTCTTAAAAAAACACTAGTCATATTCATAATACAGCATGTACATTACACTTATGATAGAACTAAAATAGGACTACGAAAAGCTTATAACAAAAAACTTAGTCTGATCATCAGACATGTAAAGCTCTGCAAGCAAATGTTTAGTTAAAGACACGTAAGCATTAGGAGTTTGTCATGAGAATGATGTGAAAAAAGTGTGTGTGTGTGTGTGTTTGGTAAACTGCGTTGCACAAAACACAACGCTTACTAAAAGTCAGTTATCATAAAAAAAAATAGATAAAAGTATAAAAGGTGGCACTTAAGCGTTGAAAGATGCATGGTACTTACTTTCCGTCTCCTGTTTGAGAGCGCTCTCTTTCCGAGGAAGCGTGGCTGCAGGCCAGTTAGAAAGGCAGGCATCAGAGACAGAGACACGTTAGGCTCATGACATGCAGTGGGACTCAGGGGTTAGGGGTTAGACATGAGGTCAGAGGTATACACATTGACATGCAATGTTGGAGTCGGCTTGGCCAGCCTTCAGACTGTGTGAAAACAAAACTCACTAGGATTTTGTTTTCCACACAACACAGGATAATAGAATAGAGTTGGGCTGAGATCTCTGTCTGATGGCGAGCGTTTTATTATAGGAGAAAACTAAGTGTCTTTTGCTACTGTGCAGATTATTATTATACTTTTTATTATACAGATTATGTTATTCTAATAACTGTGCAGTTATTAGTACAGTGATTCAGATAGGGCTGCAACTACTAACAAACAAAATGATTAAAGCCTGTTAACAGAATGACTTTAGTAGACAAGGGACAATAATCATCAATTACTTTGACTGAGTTATGAAGCTCGTTGTGGTGCATGACATCACTTTTTTTATTTTAGTAAAAACACACACTCAAAAGGAAATTGTGTACATAACAACCGTCCTGTAACGTATTGAAAGACTTTACATTACACCTACTCCGTTAGCATAATGACAGAACTTGTGTTTTAATGGGAGCAATATTTTTTATTTGTAGTCATTCACAGCATTGACATCAATGCTTGAGTCAGGCTGAAATAGTCTTCAGAAAACAGAAAAGCTGCGCAACAGGTCAGGGACGGGGACATTCCTATATATTCCTACAATAGTGGGGAAAGAAATCTAGCTGGTTTATTTAATTGAAGTGTGTATATTCACAACTGCAAACGAATGGTTATGTCTATAACCTCTGTTCCCTGAAGGAGAGGAACGAAGTACAACACATATTGTATAGGATATCACGCCCTCTCGTGTCCTGGCTGAAGCCACCTTTATTCACGCCTTAACGGCAGTCAAACCTGTAGTGACGTAGGTGTAGCCCCGCCTACCCTTATAAATCCTTGTCACCTCGGTTGACTCTCAGTTCGACAGCCGCTCTTCGCCGAGCGTAACTGAAGCGGGGCAGCACTGTGTTATACCTCGTTCCTCTCCTTCAGGGAACAGAGGTTATAGACATAACCATTCGTTCCCTTTCAGTCAATTCACTCGGTACAACACATATTGTATGGGACATATATTCACGCCCTGCTGAGCATCTACCAAAGTTACCCAGAAACCTGATAGCTACTCTACTGCAACATGGACCCCGCAGAGAGGACACAATGGGCCACCGAGGGGGCCGTTATGTCCAGACGGTAGAACCGGATAAACGTGTGCGGTGAGGACCAACTGGCTGCCGCGCAGATATCACCCACGGATATCCCTTTGAACAGCGCCCACGATGTTGCCATAGCTCTTGTTGAATGTGCTTTCACACCCTGAGGCAATGGGACACCCTTGCTGCTATAAGCTAATGTAATAGCCTCCACAATCCAATGGGAAAGCCGCTGTTTCAATAGTGCTTTACCCTTTACTGGACTGGCAAAGCAGACAAAGAGTTGATCACACACGCGCATATTCACTGTACGGTCCATGTAGACGCGTAGTGCACGTACAGGGCACAAATTATGCAATTTTTCCTGCGCCTCAGAAGCAAAAGGAGGGGGGCAAAAGCTATCCAGGTAAAAGATCATAGCGCTATAATCAGTGGAGAACACTTTAGGTACATAGGCCGCGTTTGGCCGCAGCGTAACCTTTAAATCATTAGCAGCAAACTGCGTACAAGATGGATGCACAGACAAAGCGTGAAGATCACCCACTCGTTTAGCAGACGCTAAAGCAAGAAGGAGTGCCGTCTTATATGACAGAATTTTCACATCTATAGACTCAACCGGCTCAAAAGGAGGACCACAGAGGGCCTCAAGCACTATTAATAAATCCCAAGATGGGACGCTGGACCTCACAGTGGGTCGCAGACGTCGTACTCCTCTTAAAAACCGCACTGCCAGCGGATGAGCCCCTGGTGACACTCCGTCAAAGTCAACATGACAGGCTGATATAGCCGCCAGGTACACTTTAATAGTAGAGAAGGAAAGACCTTTTTCTAACAGTTCTTGCAGAAAAGACAAAACCTCCACCATAAAGCACAGATATGGAAGAACATTACGTTCCTGACACCATTGCTCAAATGCTCGCCACTTGTAAGCATATAAACCTCTAGTGGACGAGGCCCGAGCACTCTGAATTGTCTCAATTACATTTGAGGAAGCCCTTTAGCTCTCAAATTAGACCTTTCAACAGGAAAGCATGCAAGTTCCACAGCTCGGGACGTGGATGAACCTGATAGCTACTCTACTGCAACATGGACCCCGGGCAGAGAGGACACAATGGACCACCGAGGGGGCCGTTCTGTCTCTGCCTGAGACAGAAGGTCCCTGCGGAGAGGAAGTTTCCAAGGCTCTGCAGCTAGCAGGCTGACTATCTCTGGATACCACGACTTCGCCGGCGAACAAGGGGCCACCAGGATTAGGGACAGGCCCTGCTGGCGCACCCTCTCTGTGACAGGCAGAATCAGTTCTACTGGAGGGAAAGCATATAACAGAGCTGGGGGCCATGAGTGTGCCAGTGCATCGATCCCCAGTGGCGCCCTGTGATCTGTTATGGAGAAGAACAGTGGGCAGTGAGCATTCTCTTTGGATGCAAACAGATCCACTACCGCCCTGCCCGCGATCATAGACGCCATCATTCCCAATAACTGTAAAAACATTCTGAAACGAAGTTTGTGTTGCAACTGAAACTGAGCAAGGCAGTGCTGAAACGCGGCTATTCTGTGCTCTGACAGATGTGCTCGGCTGGTAACGGAGCATATCTCGAGACCCAGGAATGAAAACTGTTGGCTCGGAGTCAGTGAGCTTTTCTGCATGTTTACTGAGAACCCTAGAGTCCGAATGTGAGACAGAACTAACGCTGTCTGTTTCTCTGCCTGTTCGCTTGAGCTCGCTATTAGCGGCCAGTCGTCTAAATAGACCAGTATGCGCATGCCTCTCACCCGAAGAGGAGCCAGCGCTGCCTCGACGCACTTCGTGAATGTTCGGGGAGCTAGCGACAGGCCGAACGGCAACACTAGGTACTCGTAGGCCACGCCCTCGAAAGCAAACCTCAGAAATTTTCTGTGTTGCGGAACGATTGCTATATGGAAATAAGCATCCGTGAGATCGATCGTAGTGAACCAATCCCCCGGGCCTATTGCACTTAGCAATTGTCTCAGTGTAAGCATTTTGAACTTGTACGTTCTTAAAAACGCGTTCAATGTTCTCAGGTCCAAAACCGGACGTAGTCCTCCCCCTCTCTTCGGAATAACAAAATAACGGCTATACCAACCTGAGTTCGCTTCCGAAGGGGAAACCACTTGAATCGCCCCTTTGCTCAGAAGAGAATTTATCTCCTGCCGAAGCACTGCTGCGGCACTGTCCGACACCACGGTGTTGATTATGGACAAGAAGCGAGGCGGCTTTGTGCGAAATTGCAGTCGGTATCCCATAGCGACTGTGTTTTGCACCCATGTTGAGACTGCACATGCGCGCCACTCGAGAAAACGGGAAGCCAGCCGGCTCACATTGAGAACCGCAGGGGCGCTGCTGCCCTCTGGCGTTACGCCGGAGTGCAGCCTCATAGATGGCAGTGGGTGTTTTTGTTTTGCAAGTTTGTAAACAATGACACTCTTTATTGGTTTTAATGATTGTACATTCACACAGTTTACAAAATGCCCTATCTTTGACCTGCAAACATTTTTGGAACTTATTGTAAGCCCCTGAGAATTTTCCAACGCACCCCAACTGGGGTTTATAACATAAGAGCTTAGAACACTTGTGTGTGTGTGTGTGTGTGTGTGTGTGTGGGGACTTTCCCTTTAAAGTCTGAGCTAGGAGGAGTGTGGATTCTTCCTCCTGGTTGCTGAATCCTTCCGGAGGCCCGGTGGGGGGCCCCTGTTCCAGGCTGACTGACACGGGTTTTGACCGGGAGGCTGCTGTTTCATCGGGCGATAGCCCGCGCTAGCCGATGGTGGCGGCCGCTTAGGAGGGGGCTGCGGGGTGGTCACTTTTCGCACCTGTTTGGGCTTTGCTTCTTGTCGCGGGATGATGTCTCGCAACGCCTCTTGAACGCTTTTTCTTGAAATCAAACTTTGTTTGAATAGCATCAAGCGACTGGCCGAATAAACCCTCAGCGGACAGCGGTTAATCTAAGTAGATGGCCCTGTCTCTATCTGGGATATCTGAGAGCGTGAGCCACAGATGCCTCTGCGCCACCACAGTGCTAGCCATGCCCTTGCTGAGGGAGAGAGCCGCGCACCGAGACATGCGCAAAATGAAATCTGTCGCGGTCCTGACCTCGTTCAGTAGCTCAAATACCGGGCTGTCCTTCGCTACTATTGAACCGAGTTCTTCCGAGTTCGCCTGATACGTCTGGAGCAGCGTGACAGAATTCAGCGCCTGGGCGGTGCTCGCTTGAGCGCGGTATATTTTTTCTAGTTGTGCGGAAGAGAATCTGCAGTGTTTGGACGGAAGGACGGTAGGACCAGACACTCCGTGGTTATGCGAAGGTGCCAAGTAAGCAGCTAAAGACGGCTCCATCGGCGGTGGTCCCACTAGCCCTGCTTTCTCCGCTCCGTCCAACTCTAAATACTGCCCATAGCCTGGTACTGTTACTCGGGTCGACAGTGGCTTGTTCCATGACGCCGTTAGCTCACCGACAAAGTCGAGAAACATTGGCGAGCAGTTTCTGACCGTTGTCGGTTCCGGAGGAAGAAAGAATCCCGAGAACCTCGACGGCTTCTGAGCCAGCTGTGGGGAGGGCCACTGCACTTCCAACTTCTCAGCTGCTCGACGGTAGAGAGCAAAAAATAAATTGTCGTCTCGAGCCGCTAACGTAGTAGCACCGGAGCTGTAAAATTTCCTGTTCGTCCTCTGACAGGCCTTGCGTTTCCAGACCGATGTCGAGCACGTCATCCTCGTGGAAAGCAGGCTCCTCACAGCCCGGCTGCTCTCCGGCGCTGTAAGAGAGCTCACGGTCCTCTGACCCCTCAAAATACTCCATTTGCTCTGCCCAGCTAAGTGCGGGGACTTCTGCTGCAAATTCCTCTTCAGCAGACACAGGCGAAACTGGGACTGCTAATTCGGAGAGGAGGGGGTCTTGCTGAGCGACTGTATTCTTCCCTAGTGTTCTCTCCACAAATGTGACCCATCTTTCTAGGGTAGAACGCCGGAGCTGGCGACAGAGCGCACATGACTCGGGCTCGGCTAGCGCTCTCCTAGCGTGGAGAATACCCAAGCAGACGGGGCACGCTTCGTGCTGGTCCTTCTCATGCAAAGAGAAGCCACATCCCTGAGGACAGGGGCGAATAGCGGACTTCTTCCTTGCTACAGTAGCTTCCATGCTCACAATAGTTAGTACTGTTAGCACCGCTAAACAGCAGCCAACCAGACTGAGATGTAGCTAACACTCACTGACACTGGCCTTAAAATCAGCGCTCCGCGGGTAGACGACTCATCAATTGAGGCTGTTGTCGCTAGCACCAACAAGAACAGTTGAGCTGATTTCAAGTCTAGTGTTGTAATGAAAAGCACGTAGAGTTGCTAACAGCAGCTAGAAAACTCCACCTCGCTGTGAACACCTTGCTTGGTAAAGAGCGTAAGAACTGAGAGTCAACCGTGGTGACAAGGATTTATAACGGTAGGCGGGGCTACACCTACGTCACCACAGGATTGACTGCCTTTAAGACGTGAATAAAGGTGGCTTCAGCCAGGACACAAGAGGGCGTGATATCCCATACAATATGTGTTGTACCGAGTGAATTGACTGAAAGGGAACCTGCTTGTGTTACTATCATTGCTACTGGATGGTTGGAATTTCCAAAACGTACGTCCATCTATCTATCTAAACCCGGGCCTATACAAAAAGTGAAAAAGGGCAAAAAGCAGGGAGTGTGTTATTGTTTGCACACTCATCAAAATATCTAAAAATTACTCAGGATGAAATGAGGAGTATATGAGATAAATGCTTGCTCACCTCAAAACAAAACTTGTACCATGAAGCATGTGCATTATGCAGCCATGGGCAGCGAGTAGCGAAGAATGAAATTCTTTTATGAAGCTTTTTTTTTTATGTATACACGTTTTTTTTTATATATCTTGCTAAAAATTAGATGTCAAAGTCCATCCCCAAAAAGAGTCAATCCACCAATCCCAGGCTTTAAAAAAAATCAATCAATCCAAAGCTTTCGGGATAATTCCAAACATTGAATGTGTTTCACCCAAAAAAAAAATGTTTAGCTTTAGAGTGTCTGGTAAGGCCTGAAAAATTCAGAGCTTCAAATTAAAAGTACGATACATATGAGGACGAGTCGAAAATTATCTGCACTCTGGATACATTCATGTCTTCATCAGTTCATTTGTAACGGCTGTGCAAACAAAAATGGATGCTTAACTTGTGATTTACATGCAGGATTTTTTTTTTGTGGTCTGAGGGTGTATCTGGTGTCAAAAAAATTTGCAGAAGAGCACAAACAGAAGCGTTTGGATATCTGCAAACAAAATTTGATTGATACTCTAAGGACATGGGTTCATCACTATGAGTCTGAGTATGGAATGGAAACATCATCAATCGACGACCAAGAAAAATTTCAGTCAATAATCAGCTTGAAAATTGATGCTTACATTTTTTTTTTTTTTTTACAGCTTATTAAAATTAGTGTAAGCTTCTAGGAGCACATGACCTGTAAAAACTGTTGCTTAAATCATTGAAAGATTTGTTTTCTTTTTATCTGTTAAAAATATAAATGTTTATGAATATATGAACATGAGCATTAAGTATTATGAAAAGTTGTTTTATTGTCCTATCTGAAAAATACCTTTTTTTTTTTACTCGTTAGTTGCAGCCCTAAATCTAAATAATGTTTATAATTGTAACTATCCAACTCACAGCAGCAATCCTTTAATTGAGTAAATGTCGATAAATATATGAACAGACGAGTACAACAAACCAAATTAGGAGATTTCAGGTATTTTAAGACAGATTAACTTCCTGAACGTTTACTCTTACTTATAATGAGTCGTTAGCAATTCAGATTGTCTGTCCAGTACGACGCTAATGCTTCTGACGTCAACAAACAGAGGGGTTTTTCATTAAGAGCAACATTAGAGCAAAGCAATGTCAACTCTATCTTATCTATAACATTAGATTAAGACAAATGCACAAATGCAAGCAAAAGGTCGGTGCATACACAGGACAGAGGCTCACAGGACAGACGCTGAGCACGAGCTGACAACAATGAATCTGCATAATGAGGAAAAACACAGACAAGTAAAATCTTACCAAACTTTCCTTTCCCTTCTTTGGTTGTTCCAGCCATTTTGATTTTTGCGACCTCAAAGAAGTCTTTGATTTCTCTCTCATACAATCTAGTCATGTAATCCACATAGGTCTACGTTAAATTAGAGACAGAACATGCTTAGTTTATTTCTGGTTTGATGATGTTTAAAAACATTCTCAAGGTAATACAATGATAACATTGATTTCTTTAGAGCAATGATGATGAAGGTGATGAAAGAGGCTCACCCTGGACAGGCCCTCATACTTCTCTCTCTGTGTGTTTTTCAGCCACTCCATAAGTTTAGCGTATCTGAGCAGGTCTCTGTGTAGGGGGCTGTGCTTGGGTAGGGTCAGCTCTGCCGTGTGCTGAGACGCAAGTGTCGAGCTCTGATCGTGACCCTACATATATACAGTAGATACAGAAATATACAAAATGGTTAAAGAAAACAAAACAGCTCTGAGAAGAACATACACACACACACACACACACACACACACACACACACACACACACACACTTTGAGGATGTCACTGTAAGAAATAATTCGTTAATGGAAACGAGCAGACCTACAGGCATGATCTTATGATGCAGTTAGTCTGAACTAACATTTCCTTACAGGCAGTCTTTTATCCTTGTAAGGGTTTCTCTCCTGACACTTGCAAACATGCTTCATTTCTCAACTCAAACAGCGTGCTTTCTGACCTTCTTACCTCACACCGACACTCTTTATCTGTCTCTACTTCACATCCAGCAGCTACCGAGCCGTATTCAGAGTTGAGTGACATGTGAGTTCATAATAAGAAGCGCCTGTTCGTATTCTAACCTTTAACTGAATCGCTGCTTGTGTGCGGGTTGAGACCTCACACAGAGGTGTGTATCAGGACTGCTGTCTGTGTATCTGTGACTTTTATCTGACTCCAATGTGAACACATCGATACGTCTTGCGTGCTTGTGGTATTTGGATTAAAACACATCATATTTGTGAGTGCTCATTCATTTCAGTTCATGGGTTTAAAAAAAAAAAAAAAAATGCTTGGGGTTTTGCTCTGGAGCAGTTTGTCAGTTGTATTTGTTGAGGTCCAGAAGAAACAAAGAACAAAGCCAGATGCCATGTTTTAGCTCCTTTATCAGCTGTTAGGAAATCCCGGCACTGATGATGCACTGATGTGCTTACACATATAACAGTTGTGGATCCAATCTGAAAAACATCTTTGTGCGTTCATACAGCCCTAAAAAAACTGAATAAATCAGGACTGAGTCACTTCAGGCTAGTAGTCTGATTATAGCCTTAATCTAAAACCAAAATATAAACAACTGAAATATTTCTTCTGACTAAGTGAGTAGAACCTTAACTGAGAAACTACAAACTGAGCTTAGCTGCATAATGATTGCTTTAATATCTCAAGTATGTCTCGCGACATTCACTGGAGTGTAAACACAACTGATGTAGAAAAGCAATTCATACTGCATATTAGACCAAAAAAAAAAAAAAAACATGAAAAGTTTGTCTAAACATAGACCTGGCATAGGTATAAAACACTTCGAAAGCATTAATTATTCTCAGGACCACTGTGGGTTTCATCTTTCTAAAAACAGAAGACGTTTAGAACCACGAGGACAGATAAAATGGCCATGTAAACAAATCCTCAAAAGTAGTAAGGAGTTCCAGAATTACATTCAATTCAATTTCATTTGTATAACATGTTTAACAATGTCATTGTGGCAAAGCAGCTTTAATTAATATATATATTTTTATAAATCACAGAATATAAAATTCCCTGAGATGACCACAGGAAAAAAAAAAACTTGAGAGGAACCAGACTCCACAGGGAACCCATGCTCATTTGGGTGACATCGGATATTATGACCATAAATTACACTCAGAATAATGACCATTTCAGAAATGGTCAATCACTCAGGTCCTTATGATAAAGTGGAGAGACAGAAAGCACTTTTGAGTAAGATACATAAGGCAGGCACTTGCTCGGAGAGGAAAGTAAAAAGACTTTATGGTCTGATAAAACAAACAAAGAGCAAGAGATAGACACCAACTGCTCTATGGTGAAATATGGTGGTTGCAGCAACATACATATAATGGGAATCCTTCTCAGGGGCAGGAATGTAGAGGCCAGAATTTAAACAAGTATAGTTATGGCGTTTGGAAGATGCCCTTATCTAGAGCAACTGACATTCATCTCATTATACATCTGAGCAGTTGAGGATTAGGGGGCTTGTCCCAGTGGTGCTAGGGTTTAAACGCATGACCTTACAATCAGTAGTCAATGTCTTAACCCTGACCTGTACAAATACAGAGAGCCGAAGAATCCAGCTGTAGCGTGCACATAACCTCACACAGGGAAATATACAGCCATGGCGTGGATTCAAGACAAGTCTCTTTAAGTGGCTCAACCAAAACCCAGAGCTGAACATTATAGTCTGTCTGATCGGACAACAGAAGAAGACGGATCAAAACACCACTTCCTATCAAATCTGACAGATTTGATTCCAATAATCTGAATGCTCACACAATCAGCCCAGGAACCTACATAAAACGATTCATAGCACGTTCCTCTTTCTCTGTGTTTATCCTAAATATCTTACATACTGTATATTTTCAAAGTCACCAACTCCAAATACGGCCCCAAGTTATATCATGCAGGATCTTTTATACTTGATTTTATATACTCCTCAAAAGTATTTCACTACACATAACCAGGAGGGATTAAAAGCGGTTCTTACTGAACAAAAAAAAACTATGCAGTGTGTGTGTGTTTTTTTTTCCTCCACACCTCTAGGTTGAGTGAGAGAGAATAATAATTTCAGACAGTGTTGGCTGGTGGTACTGGTGAGTTCATGGTTCATGAGTTGGTATCATCCTGAGATGAAGAAAACACCACACACATGCTTCTGTGGAAGCAAGGACATTCAATGGATGGTTGGATGTTAGCGGAGTCAATGAGGACACCAAGTTCGGTTAGAGATTATAGGGCGGGTCAAACAGCGGGGAGGCGTGTACTCACAGGGAGTGACAGACAGGACGACCTATAGAATTGAGGAATGGTCATTTTGAAGTGACTGAAGTGGTTGAACTAAGAATGAAGTGAGGTGGCACAGAGAGACAGAAGAGTTCAGAAGAGAAGCAGACAGGTCACAGAGCGAATTTAGAACAGGAAAACAGTCACAGACTAGGAGGGGAAAAAAAGAAATGAACAGAGCTTATTTAAACAAAAAAAAAAAGTAAATAAAATGTGCGCACAGTGAGCGTTACCTGGTGCACAAAGACATTGTTGAGGTGGTTGGTGAGGCGACGGGCAAAATTGTCTCGGAGATCAGCAAAGAGCTGCTGCTGCTGCTTCACGGCCGACAACTTGTCATGACCTGACACACACACACACACACACACACACACACACACACCAGCCACAGAGTTTTATAACCATAGCATGTTACGTATGCTTATCCATGAGTACTCTGGCCATTACTTTCATCTCCTCTGCAAAAGAATTTTACATTATATTATCTTACTTTGGATACAGTTTTGCACACACCCCTACCTGGTCGAAGGGCCACGTTCATACACTGCAGCAGAGCCTCGGAGGCATTGATGCAGGCCTCGATACCTTTCGGAGAAGACAAGTCTCCCTCCTGTAGAGCTCTGATATGCCCTTTAGACAAATCCATATAGTTCTGCAAAGACAAAAAGTCACACTTTCCACCTTGAGTTTTAGATCTTAGTATCATTTATCAAATATTTCTATCAATACAGTGCTGTAAAAAAGTATTAATTAAAAGAATTATCTTGCTAAATCAAGGCCTGAATACTGACAGACCTGTTGAATCAAGAAATCACTTAAATAAAATCCATCTGTCAAAGTGAAGCATGCTAAAAGATCTCAAAAAGCGACACATCATGCTATACTCTAAAAAAAAAAAAAAACGGATAAAAACAAAGTAATTGACATGCATCAGTCTGGAAAGGGTTATCAAGCCATTTCTAAGGCTAAGCCATTATCCACAAATGGAGAAAACCTGTGGTGAACCTTCCCAGGAGTCTGATGTACATCTGATGTAAAACTAACACAGCATTTCATTAAAAGAACATCATACCAACAATCAAACATAGTGGCAGTAGTGTGATGGTCTGGAGCTGCTTTGTTGCTCTACCAGATCCTGAAGGGGAATGTCCGGTCATCGGTTTGTGACCTCAAACTCAAGTGCACTTGAGTTATGCATCAGGACAATGATCCGAAACACACAAGCTCAACAAAAACAAAATTAGGGGCTTTGGAGTGGCCTGGTCAAAGTCCGGACATAAATCTGATTAAGGTCATGTTGTGGAAAGACCTTAAATAGGCAGTCAATGCGCAAAAAACCCCCAATGTGGTTAAATTAAAAGAATTCTGCAAAGAAGAGTGGGCCAAAATTCTTCTACAGTAATGTGAAAGACTCATTGCCAGTTATTGCTTGACGCCAAGAGTGGCACAACTGAAATTAGATGATGATATAAAATGGCTGTCCCGTAAAGCTGTACAGATGATGAATAATCCTAATTTTGCGAAAATCCAATACAGCTCTGCAACAAAATGGCGTCCGTTCAAATGCGCACTAAACAGTCTTCCCGGGGCTGCCTTTAAACAAGGTCAGTTGACCCCGTTGCGTCACCGGGATTCCCCTCACGATTTGGAGGCAAGAGTATAATGCGGAACCAAAACACACAACGTGTTGTTTGTTTTATGCTCTACGTTGTATATTTGTGTCAAATATACAGATATAACACTTATAGTACTGTGCAAAACCACAGTGACTGTGAGATAGGTGAGACTGGTGTGCAAGACTCACTTTATCGGACTTACAAACCAATACACATGTGGACAAAATTGTTGGTACCCTTCGGTCAATGAAAGAAAAACTCTCAATGATCACAGAAATAACTTTAATCTGACAAAAGTAATAATTTTAAAAAATTCTATGAATGTTAACCAATGAAAGTCAGACATTGCTTTTCAACCATGCTTCAACAGAATTATTTAAAAAAATAAACTCATGCAACAGGCCTGGACAAAAATGATGGTACCCCTAGAAAATAATGTGACCAACGGGACATGTTAATTCAAGGTGTGTCCACTAATTAGCATCACAGGTGTCTACAATCTTGTAATCAGTCAGTGGGCCTATATATAGGGCTCCAGGTAGTCACTGTGTTGTTTGGTGACATGGTATGTACCACACTCAACATGGACCAGAGGAAGCGAAGGAAAGAGTTGTCTCAGGAGATTCGAAAGAAAATTATAGACAAGCATGTTAAAGGTAAAGGCTATAAGACCATTTCCAAGCAGCTAGATGTTCCTGTGACTACAGTTGCACATATTATTCAGAAATTTAAGATCCATGGGACTGTAGCCAACCTCCCTGGACGTGGCCGCAGGAGGAAAATTGATGACAAATCAAAGAGACGGATAATCCGAATGGTAACAAAAGAGCCCAGAAAGACTTCTAAAGAGATCCAAGGTGAACTTCATGCTCAAGGAACATCAGTGTCAGATCGCACCATCCGTCGTTGTTTGAGCCAAAGTGGTGGACTACATGGGAGACGACCAAGGAGGACACCATTGTTGAAAACAAATCATAAAAAAGCCAGACTGGAATATGCCAAACTACATGTTGACAAGCCACAAAGCTTCTGGGAGAATGTCCTATGGACAGATGAGACAAAAATGGAACTTTTTGCCAAGGCACATCAGCTCTATGTTCACAGACGGATAAATGAAGCATATCAAGAAAAGAACACTGTCCCTACTGTGAAACATGGAGGAGGCTCTGTTATGTTCTGGGGCTGCTTTGCTGCATCTGGCACAGGGTGTCTTGAATCCGTGCAGGGTACAATGAAATCTCAAGACTATCAAGGGATTCTAGAGAGAAATGTGCTGGCCAGTGTAGAAACCTGGGTCTCAGTCGCAGGTCATGGGTCTTGCAACAGGACAATGATCCAAAACACACAGCTAAAAACACCCAAGAATGGCTAAGAGGAAAACATTGGACTATTCTAAAGTGGCCTTCTATGAGCCCTGACCTCAATCCTATTGAGCATCTTTGGAAGGAGCTGAAACATGCTGTCTGGAAAAGGCGCCCTTCAAACCGCAAACAACTGGAGCAGCTTGCTCATGAGGAGTGGGCCAAAATACCTGCAGAGAGGCACAAAAGTCTCATTGACAGTTACAGGAATCGTTTGATTGCAGTGATTGCCTCAAAAGGTTGTGCAACAAACTATTAAGTTAGGGGTACCATCATTTTTCTCCAGGCCTGTTCCATGAGTTTATTTTTTTAAATAATTCTGTTGAAGCATGGTTGAAGAGCAATGTCTGACTTTCATTGGTTAACATTCATAGAATTTTTTTTAATTATTACTTTTGTCAGATTAAAGTTATTTATGTGACCATTGTGAGTTTTTCTTTCATTGACCGAAGGGTACCAACAATTTTGTCCACGTGTGTATGACTTACGAACATGCTTCTGGAACAGAACTCAATCGTAAGTCTGGGACTTACTATATGCCAACATAAAAAATAAAAAATAAAAAAATTAGGAAGACGCAAATCCTTTTTCATAGGACTGTAACTATGGTGAACAAGTGTTTCAACAGCATCATGTAATATTTATAATGTCTCTCTATTTGTCTGATACTGCAATGATCTGTTTCAGTGTGATTTGACTGCTGAAATAATGATACAATATTTACATTCTTGTTTATCTAGCTATTCATCTCTCACACCACCCCTAACATCACATCTCCCATGGATCCTCACCACCAGGAACTGGATCTCGTCAAGGAGCTTTCCGTTGTTGGTTTTGCTAATCTGAATGAGCAGGTTGCTCTGGGAGATCTGGTCCATTTGCTCCTTGACGCTCTGTAGCATTTCCTCATAACTCAGCAGCTTTCCCTCTATAGCATCCACCTCAGTCAACGCCTCATCCAGTAGCTGCATCAGGATGTTCACCTGCTTCTCCGATGCCATGATTGACTGGATGTTGGCCTGAATGGATGGATGGGTGGAGAGACAGTCAAACACAAAGAACGAACGAGAGTGGTGTTGAAGAAAAGAAAAGAAAGTAAAATGACCACCGGTTACTCACCCCGTCCAGAACCTGCAGCTCTCTGGAAAGTTTCTCAGCGAAGGCCTCTGCGTTGGAGATGGCATATTCACACACCTCCATCATGTTCTCAATGTCCTGTTCCTCACGCGTGTTCAGTTCCTGGTATTCATCCAGAGCGTCCTCATCACCGCCGGTGACGCTCTGACTCTCGCCACTAGGGACTGACTCTGAGAAAGAGGTGTGTGTGTGTTAGGGAGCTAATAACTACTGCTTAATTAGGAAGCACACATAATGTGTAGCGTAGAATTTTAATTATTATTAGAATAGAACATCAAGGCATCACACACACACCATCAGCAAAAGCGTTTTTTTGTGCACAGATTAAAGTCAAACAACTCTTGCTACATGAAGGTGAATTGAAACAGATAAAAACCATCATGGGTGGTGCTCCAACTCAATGTGTGGGGGACATAAAGAAAATGAAAAGATGAATGATGATGGAGAACAGAGACAAAGGAGGAAAAAGGAGGACCTGTACCAACCTTCAGGGAGCTCTGGCCGATGAGATATTTAAGGAAGAAGAATGCAAAGGAGAGGTTATAAAGCATTATAAAGCCACTTAGTGAAAGAGGAAAGAGAGAGAGAAAAAGAGAGAGTAATTAATCAGGTAAATATTTGGCTGCATGAACAGAACTAACAATTTCAGTAATTCTACATGCGCTTTAGTCACCTACTAAAATTATTCATAACGATGTTCACACTGTTATTATAACACAGTCTGTGCATACTGTAAAACACAATCCCACCGCCATCTGCACATGCTGTTACTGCTTAGCATCAGTAGTGAGTTGTGTAAATATGTAAAATTGCTCTACCTTCCAACAGCTGAGGGCTGACATTAACAAACTCCACTTTCTTCCTCAGATAGCGCTGGTTCAGCTTCCAGATGCAGGAAATGAAGGAGTTCTTCTCTGCCGTGCTGCTGGCCACCCAGCGATACACCTTCTCAAAGTGCAGGTCAAACTCTGGGTTCTCCTAACCATACCAGGGAAGGTGTACAGAACCTGGTTATGACTAGAACTATTACTGATGATACGAGTGGATTGGTGGAAAAACACACTGCCACTTACAAAACTCCTTATCCTGGAATAATCATTAATTCACTATCCTAATGATTATATGCCATAGCGCAATTACTTTGAAGTTTTGCACAATGAGGAACAAAATAGGGCAAAGGTGAGCATCTCATTTTGAAGTGAAGGTCCTGTCCTGTTTATTCAGGGCCTAATGCTTTAACTGTATAAATGAGTGGACTATTGAGTTGGTGAAAACAAAAGCCAAACCAAACAAACCTTTAAAACGGGAGCATGGACGTTTTAGACATTAGCTTGTTTTCTCTTTAAATTCACACCCACACAATTCGATCCGTCATTAAGCGAAATCGTGTTTGCTTTATGACAGTTTGTGTTGTGAAATTGTGTTTGCAGGAAACTTGCACAGACTACAGACTTTGTCATAACCAAATGATTCATTCTATTCGTCCAGGTTTTTGGGTTCGTGTTGGCTCGCATTCTTTAATTTTATTTAATCTCAATGACATAAAATTACTGACAAAACATTCTTACTAATTCTCTTCGGGATAAGATCATTTGCTAAATGATGTAAATGTGTACAAATAAGCAATTGAAACAGGACAGTATATTTAGGCAACATCACATTAGAGGGAGTGCTGTTGTACTGAATATCAGCATGACTGTGATGTGGACGTCAAACAGATTATGATTTGTTTGTTTATAGTTCACGATAACCATGAACAGAACAACATGGACGGTTCTGAGGCGATTCAGAATGACTTAAAGTAACTCATTTAGCAATAACTAAGGAGACTGTGTTGTTTAAGTTGTCAGACGTGTTTTCTTGCTAAAAGTGCTTTTTTTTTTGGTTTTGAATGTGGGTTTTCGCAGGCAGCTGTTCTCTACTCTTTCCAGTACTGCATGCCGTAAAGACCTCCTTTCCGTGCTGTAACTATTTCATCCACCCAGTAACTCATTATCGCCAGTCAGTGTAATTAACGACTGCAGAACACCCATAACATGGAGTGATACACACAGTTAAACATTCTAGTGTGCGCCTCCGAGTGGCGCAGTGGTTAAAGCGCTCGCCCTATCATCCGGAGATCGCTAGTTCGAATCCCGGGTGGTGCTGTAACCTCTCACAGCCGGAGGTCTAGAGAGAGCTGAGATGAGAGGTACTTAGTGCTCCTACATTAATCACGGCTCTACAGCCAGTCAGGGGCGTCTGTGAGCTCGCGCAACAGAGGGAGCGGATAGCGCTGTCCTCCGAGTGTGTTACGCCGTCCCCAACGGTGCGCGAGCGAGCAGTTCGAAAAGATGCGGTCGGCTGGCGTCACGTGGTTCGGAGGAAACACGTGATAGTCTTCGGCCCTCCCGGCTGAGTGGTAGTAGTAGCCTTAATGTGGGAGCCCCCTAGTGACGGGGAGGAATTGGACACGACTAAATTAGGGAGAAAATCGGGGGGAAAAAAAAAAAAACATTCTAGTGATGTTACTCATTCGAGCACTCATGGAATGCCTCTTATGGAGTCAGAGTACTCGGTCGTATATTTCAAAGTACTGTTGTAAAATAAAAATAAAAAATATGATTTGAAGCCAATCAAGTTGAGGCTTTTAGACTCTACTTTGGTTACTGCTCGTTATAAAGTAATTAAAGTCCAGTAATAGCAGGCGAATATAAAACATGAGAATGGTACACTTGTACAGTGGAACCTCGGATTGCGATTAACGTGGTTTACGAGTGTTCCGCAAACCGAGCAAAGATTTTTAATCGGAAACTGAGCAAGTATTAGTTTACGAGCGCCGAGTATCATGCATCACGCATGAGACTCTTATTTTGACACCGAGCGTCACTCTCTCATCCCCCCCCCCCCCCCCCCCAGGCTTCGCAAACACACAGAAACTCTGCTCGTCTCTTATGCGTGTGCGCGTGTAATTTGACACCAACACACACGCACAGACGCTCTTTCACCTTTTCACCCCCTCCCCGGCTTCACAAACACACAGAAACTCTGCTCTGTCGCGATTTTTTTCAAAGGTAAGGTGCTGGTTCATTTTTTTTTTTTTTTTACTTTACAACAGTGATTCCCTTAGTATGCACTCACGCCAGGTCAGAGAGATTTCTTTTTTCCCTGTTAAAACGGTGTTTCCGTTGTGTGTGTGTGTTTGTTGTGAAACTTAAAAAGTGATTCCTTTAGTATGCGCTCATGCCAGTGTCAGAGATTTCTTTCTCCCTGTTAAAACTGTGTTTCCGTGTTTATGTGTGTCCGTTTGTTGTGAAACGTAAATGATTCTGTTAGTATGCGCTCATGCCAGTCTCGCTTTTTTCCGTTAAAACGATGTTTCCGCTGTGTCTGCGCGCACCAACGGAAGCACTTATCTGTCAGGATTTATTTGTACTTTTTTTTTAAAGGTAAAGTGCAGATTAATTTGTTTTATTTTCATTTTATAGATTGTATTAATTATTTTTATGTATTTATTTTTTGGGGCTGTGGAACGAATAATTTGAGTTTTCATTATTTCTTATGGGAAATTATGATTTGGTTTACGAGTGTTTTGAAACACGAGCCCACTTCCGGAACGAATTATGCTCGTAATCCAAGGTTCCACTGTATGTCTGACATGTTCAAGTTTCTCTCTCACGCACACACGCACGCGCCACACACGCCACCTAAACCTCACCTTGGTGGCATCTTTGGCATCGACCTCTGACAGGTCGCGGAGCTCCCAGGCCATCTGTCGCTTATAGAAATCTCCTTTGTCTGACTTCTTCACTTTCACCACTCTGACTTGCACGGGGCGTTCCGTCGTCACTAACACCCGGAAAGAAAGGCAGACCAAGAGCAGAACTGGGTCATTATACAAATTACAGATTTAGTGAATCTAGTGCTTAGAGTCGTTATGTGATCTTTGCTTCAGCTGCGTTTCTGATGTGAAACAATAAAACAAATGAGAAAAACAGACACGAGGCATTTGAGGTTTTATTGCCTACCTGTGGCACACAAGAAACAGTTCTTCTTCTTCTTCCCCGCCTTGCAGACGTTGACGATGCTGAGCAGGCGCTCATCGTTGGGAGTGAAAATATCCCTTTGGAGAGCATGCTTTATGGCAGTCATTCTGCTTTCTGGAAAATATTACACTGATTTAACTGAGAGACATTAAGATGCCAGCGATAAAGTTGTAAGGACAATTTAACATTATTTTAACACTTTTATGTATAAATTATATATTATATAAAGCCATGCTTGGATATCAAAAATTGATTTAAAAAAAGAAAATAAAAAAAAAGAAAATGTAGAAAAACTGGTAAAAAGAAATGTGTGAAAAAAACAACAACAAATAAATAGATTATGATAAAACACAATGATCATAATTTTTAGCATAGATACCTTAATCTTTACTCAATAACAGCATAACATTTACAATAAACAATTTAGGGCCGTTGCATGATTTATTTATTTATTTATTTTTATAAAAAAGGTGTTTATTGGAGTGTGGCACATTATTATTGTTTTTTTATTTATGTAAGAAACTTAGTACAGCAACACATAAATTCAAATGTGTGTCCAATCTTCATACAGACGGGTATTGTAGATTTACGTCTTGTGTAGAACGTTAGAACAGCTTGATATGCTGCCTTAACCACTGAGCCCTAAGGATGTGAATCACCAGTCACCTCCCGATATGATATTATCATGATTCTTAGGTTCGATTAGGATTGCAATTCTATAAGTATTGCAATTTTACAAATGCTACTATAATACTAATTACAATTTAATTAAAATTTGTAACCCTTAATAAAAGTTTAATAAGTAATTAAATGTAGCAGCAATTAAACATGTAACAAAAGTTCAAAAATGAGAGTTTAATATTTAACTGAATGGCATGTATCTCTGTCATTTGCCATGATTATTATTACACAAACTAAGCAAATAATTAATTCCTATTCATTTTTAAATCAGTGTGGCGATACGTAAATCACCACACAAAAAAATTACGATTTGTAACTAAACAAATTTTTCCCCATCTTTACTGAGCTCGCCCTGCCTCTATCTTAATATTTTTTCTGTCTTACCTTTTATAAAACCATATCCCTATATTTTAACTTTGCTGAAATACCCATCATTGATGGGAAAAGAGTTTGTTAAAATGTTCAATCTTAAAATAAGTTGATCAGCTTTAACATAATCTGTCATATTATTATTTCAGTTTAAAGCCCACGTACATGTCTGCCTGCAACAAAGATTAACCTGCAATTACAAAGATTAACTGTCATTTCACAAAATTTTGCTCTGTGTGACAACATTATATAGTATTGGTTTCCACTAGATTGGTGGCAAAATACTAGAAAGAGTGAATCACAAATGAGAAATCTAAATGTAGATCAGATAAAGATTACGTTTTTGTCTTAAAGTGACTCCAGCGTCTTACGTTCAATACAATACACTTCAGTACTGTTATTTCAGCATTGAAAATATTAATTAATCCCAGTAAAAAATATTCTGTTTAGCTTTCCTAGTTAATATTGATTGGTGCAGTTGTTTGTTTACATTCAGCAAGTAGCTTATTATAAACTAGATTAATAAATCTGGCTCATAACTGTTCATAACATCGCTTCGACCCAAAATTTTTATTTCACTTCCGGTGTAAGTTAATCTTCAGGCAGATATCCAACTACTGAAAAAGTTTCATAAAATTCTGTCTGGCAAGTTTTGCATGATTCTATGACAAAATTTGGCTGGACAGATATACAGACAGACAGAAAGACAGAGACTTCAATGAACATATGTACAAAATATAGCAAGGTACAAAAAAAAAACATATTTTTATAGATCACTTCTTGTTTTTAATCAGTGGATGGTAATGGAAGATCAGGACACAAATAAAAAAAAAATAGTAATTTACTATTTTTTTTTTTTTCATTTATGTCCTGATCTTCCATTACCATCCACTGATTAAAAATCAATGGTTAAGGAATGAATCAATGGATAGGAATGAGTGAAGGTTGAACATCTCAGGTGTGATGTGAGTCAGGCGCTGTCTATGCACTTAATAGGGAAATAAATAACAAACATTTCTAGGTGTAATAAATGGTGTACTGAGACTGAGTTTGTCAACACAAACCTGTCAAAACTACACAGCTAAATACCCCACTACGCCAGGGCACGAACTGTCCAACTGAACATATTAAACAAAACCGGCTAGTCAGATTAGCCTTTAGCAATACCGGATACAGAAAACGCCAGCGCGACTCTCTTACCTCGGAACAGCGCTCTCCAGTGGAATTATTGCTAATGCAATCTTTATACTTTAGCTACTATTCTCACTTTTATTTAGGCATAATCCAAAACAAAATCTGTCAAAAGCGACACAGACCAAAACACTGTGCACCAAAACAGCCCGGCTTCCGGTCCGACTTTACACGAACAATCCTGACTTCCGGGTTCAGCGCCTTCTACTGGCAAGGATCAGTAGTGCTACTACTTACAACACCACGGTACAAATGATGTTTAGTTCATGCACTGATCCCATTAGCTAATCATCTGGCAGCAAAGTTTGACCCAGTGCCCACGTTATGTGAAGAGACTCACTGAGTTTTTTCTGCATTACAGATGTTCAAGACAGATGATCCGGTTTGAGTTGCATTTTTATTCCCATCAAGATGTCGTACCAACTGATTCGCACACAACTTGGCACAGGTTTTATGCCAGATGCCCTTCCTGACACAGCCCTTCAGTTTGGGACCAGTACTGCATCCAGCGGCTGGAGTTTGGGCATTGGGCGGCAATCAAACACAGGCCTTCCACATGGCAGTCCAGAAACCTACCACCAATGCCAATGCTCAGGATATATTCAGGGAAATATCTTGCCATTCCCTCATGTTGCTCCATTGTTTTGAAGCCCGACTGGATGTAACATTGAACCATGGTTTTGTAATGGTGAAGAATATGCAAGTTATAAGTTCTGTGCATTTGTAAGTCAATGTGATTGTGCACAAGTTTGAAATGTGTTTCTGTACCTGCAGAAAGCTTTCTTATCCACTAAGAGGCACCATTGTGCACTTACAGTCTAAAATGAGCATGCTGTAAACAAAGCATTTAAGATGAATACATGGCTTTACCATACTACATTACTTTACTATATAGAATTAGTTTTTCTTTTTTAAATCATTGTTTTTGGATAAGTAGAAGGTGCATGTAATTTAAAAAGAGCCCATTTCATCGGTAAGTCTGTAAGAACCCAAGTCTGTTCACAAAACCTTTTGTCTGTTCTAGACCATTCCTTATTCAGTGAAAATCTATGAATTTGTGAACCCACAAACACAAAATAGTAAAAGAAAAAAAACTGTCATTTTAAATATAACAGTATTCTGGATCTCTTGAATTTCTTGATTTCAGACATTTATTTCAAGTATGGTTAGTACCAGGGCCTTACACCTCCTGCGTCGAGAGTCTGATTCCCACCTCAGGTCTATGTGCATGTTCTCACTGTGCTTGGTGGATTTAATCCGGGTACTCTGGTTTCATCCCATGCAGATTAGGCTACATTTCTAAATTGCCTGTAGCATGTGCATCTGTACCGTGTGTCAAGTCCAAGGATTATAATGTCTTGTACCCAGAGTACCGTGAGTTAGGCTCCAGGGCTCCCATGATCCCAAGTATTGGAATAAGAATGAATGAGTGAGAAAAAAGTATATTTCTGAAATACCAAAAAAAATTGTCAAGTTTAGTTTAAAAAACACATAAGAAATCTTACTTACATACATTTCTTTGACAATGTGTTCTTTCTCATGTAAGTTTGCATCGAGCTCGAAATCATCTTCACTGGGTTTAGGTAAGATGGCCTAATTCACTCTCATGTCATACAAATGGTATAATCTATGTTTTGTAAGCAGACTATTCATATAACATAATAGTTTGCTTTTATTATGTGCATATTACTCTCACTGTCACTTGTGGATCACTTTTATAATTAGGTTCATTATTATAAAGGCCTATTATTTTGTCATTTTTATTATTATTATTATTATTTTTTTTAGAAATACAAAGGGATCATATTCTTGTTCACTTGAGAAGGCTGTCTTTCATAATTCATTAACTTGCTTACAGGATGAATAATTTAACCATCCAGATGTATTGACCATGTCTTGTGCTAAAATATATTCAGAAACCAATTTGGTCATTTGTTGTTATTAGCTCTGTCTGCGAAATTGGGTCGAGATAATACACTGTAGGAGTAATTTCTCTTTTCATGTGTCATGTTTAAGCGTAGTCCCAATTTCTTTACAATTGTGTTATTTCCATTTTAAAACTGACGCTCCAACAAGGCCTTTGTGACAGAGATCATCAATTACTGTTATTAACACGCATTAGCATGAACATTATGCTCTGGCTGCTTCATTGAAGGTGATATCTACTCGGTGGTTTATTAAAAAGTTTTTTTCTCTATCCGCATCAACCGCAGAAAAGACACTCAGAAGTCTTCACCTTGATCTGAAATGTCTGATGACATTTCAAGCCTGCCAGTTCCAGATTGTGCAATGAATAGGCACTTACAAAGTGCACAAGAGGGCTAGTGCTGTTTGGGGAAAAGTGCCCATGTCCTTTAAAAAGTTTTTAAACCAGGACTCTGGGTAAACGCTTAAACATATAAAAAAACAGCCTAAAGAAACTACTAACAGTTGTTGCATCTTGGAAAAATGTTGAATTCAGAAAATGGAAATGTCATCAGTCATTACAAGTTGTATAATGTGTACTGTATAATTTACTTATTATTGTCTTATCGTCTATACCGCTTTATCCTGTATAATGGCCCCAATGGCCGGCGGAATCGAGGATTGTCTGGAGACTCAGGAGACCTAGGGCATGAGGCGGGGTACACCCTACAGTAGCTGGGGTGCCAATCCATTGCGGAGCACGCACACACACAAGGGCAATTAAGGAATGCCAATTAAACTAATCAGCATGTCTTTGGACTGTGGGAGGAAACCCACCAAGAACATGAAGAACATGCAAACTCAGACCCCGAGGCAGGAATCAAACCTGGACCCTGGAGGTGCAAGGCATGAGTGCTAACTACTAAGCCACCATGTTGTCATGTATAGTTGACTTATAAACTTTTAGTTGAGCTTTACTTTTAATTATTACCCAAGCATACTCTCTCCATTCATCTGACTTTTCCAAAAGAGTTCTGTTTTTTTTTTTTTTTTTTTTTTTTTTTACAAATGTTGTTAGACATGCATCAGAACAGATGGGTAGGAATAGGGTGTAGGAATAAATGAAGAAGAATTTATTGTCCAGACAAAAGGAAGAAATCAGACCCAGCGTGTCCTGAGAGAAAGGCTTTGACGGATTCAAGTTCAAGTTAGAATTATAAACAAATTGGCAGACAGAGACAGATGCAAAACATTATGCAAAGTCAAAACCCAGGACTGTCTAAAGTCAGCAAATATCTGAGCCAAATATCAAAGGTCAATAAAATGAAAAAAAAAAACACACACACAATAAGTAGTTCGCAAAATGAGGTCAAGAGCTATAAAACTAAAGGAAGGGATAGTTTTTTTTTCCAAGTCCGTATTTAATTAAAATTGAAGTGCATTTAAATAAAGGTTTTGCTTGACAAAGTGTCAGTTGTGTTGTGCTTGGCAGAGGTGGAACTGACTAGCCAGGGCCCCAATGGGTCCTGAATAAAAACGTTTATTCTTGTAAGTCTGGAATAAAAAGTGAGAGATATGGATCAAGAAAAGAATGAGATGCTGTGAGGCTGGTTATGTTTAGGGCCTAGAGCTCTGGGCTATGCCTCTGGTGCTTGTTACCACAAAAAAAAAATCCTTAATTCTTTCATCTTCTATACTGCTTATCCTGTACTGTGTTGCAGAAATCGTGGAACTTATACCAGGAAACTTTGGGCACAGGGCTGAGAACACCTTGGACCCTCGACCCCGGACATGCGAGGCCACAGTGCTAACCACTATGCCACCATGCAACCTAAAAAAAAACTCTAAATAATCTAATTTACAAAGCAGTTACAGGATCTTTGAAACACAGGATAGTTTAGCCCCATCTAGCCTATTTAATTTCTCAAACAGATTTGAGATTCTCATTTTTTAAATCTAACGCATTGAATCTATTGCGTTGGTGGGATATTCTATAGATTGCACCTCCAAGGGCAATATTTAGTAGTTTGTCCACTTTACAACTACTGCTATTTGTGAACACAGGAAGGTATTAGTTTGATCATATGATACTACTGCTGTAGGTTGTGTCTTATAATTTGTCAGTAAATATTAATGGATCATCATGGCTTGTAATAGTGTATGAAAATGTTGTTTTCTTTTTGTTTCACATTTTTCATTTTCAGTTTATATTATGATTTTTTTTTAACCAAAGAACCCAAAAGAAAATGGATTAATGAAAATTCAAGATTTATATTTACCTAATATGGGTTACATGATAACTTTTGAAGAAATCAGGTGCAAGTATGAAATAGATAGGATTCTTTTGTTAGAGTAAGTCAAAATAACACTGGTAAAAGGTGAGCCATTTTGCTCCCATCAATCTAAAATGAATTACAAGTAATAAAATCAGTATGATACATGGTAGTCTAGGACACCCAGCTAGGACTTTTTCGGTTAAGATTCTAAGAAATTCTAAGAAATGTTGTGAATACAGGCCCTGGAGTCTAGCCTAGAATAAATGATGACTAAACAAAGTTTAAGCAAAACTGTTATCTCAGAGCTGTATAATTTTTTAATGCCAAATTCATCGGAGAATTCCAAGTATAAACTAAAAGCACGGAAGCAAGACCTAGGTTAAGACAATAGAGGACTGGTAGTCAATATGTACTATGGCTCACACATAGTCAATTAACTCTAGACACAGATCAATACAGTATAAATGGCTAATGTGAACATATGTCACTCTACCTAAACTAAATTGGTATAATTCCAATATACAATATAACTTGTGCACTGAGATGAAAGCGACTATGTTGCACTAAAATATTTCTGGCAAGATGTGAAAAAGCAGTGGACAAGATTATTTCAAAAGACCCTAAGATCCCAATGGGCCCTATGTTTTTTATTTAAGGGTTATACTCAAAAGACACAAAAATATTAATAGATACATATGTTTCCTGCATGCCAAGAGATTAATTGCCATGTTTCAGAAAAAGATCAATAGACCAACCATCAAACACTGTTTTAGGCAGTTAATAACTTTTCAATTAGAGGGAATGACTTATATATTGCAAGGAAAATAGGATGTGTTTGAAAAAGTATCGGGACAGTTTACTGAGTGAAATGTGTGGTAAAATGTGTGGACCTGTCAGATAAGGAGGACAAGTATCACACCACGCACCACATCACGTTCCCTCCGATCCTCCACCACTGCTCTGCCGGACCAACCATTTTTTAAAGATCAAGGAAGACGTGCATTTGAACTCTTTTCCGTTCTGGCATATAGATGGTGGACTGAACTTTATATAGACGTCTGTACAGCTAAGTCTCTGACAAATCTTTAAATAACGACTTAAGACACTCGCTCCAGGAACCTGGAAACTCAGGATTAAACTATGGACGCTTGACTGGCATTTCACCCCGAAAGGGTCTGAGACAATGTTTTGATGTTAACTGTTTGCTCCTGCAGTTTTTCTTTTGCATCTTTCAGTTGGTATGTGGCTTGAAATTGGTACGATAACACAGCAATAACAGTTGTTCATATTTTTTTTTATCTGTAGTTGCATTGCGTTGTTGAGAGAGTGCCTTCTTGAAATTAAAGCTAAAGGAAATTTCTTCATAACATTTTTATCGCCAAATGTCAGGCAGGATGTAGAAATGTATGACTTCATGACTGGAAAAAATAAAGAAAATATGGCTGAAACCATCATTTTAGCATTATGAGAAGGAACATAAGATGATAAGCAATTACTGAGGAATAAAATTAAATCTGAGAGCAAAATTATGCAGTTTAATATGAGCACTGCATAATTAGTGTGTGTGTGTATATGTGTGTGTGTGTGTGTGTGTGTGTGTGTGTGTGTGTGTGTGTGTGTGTGTGTGTGTGTGTGTGTGCGTGCGTGTGTGTGCGTGTGTGTGCGTGTGTGTGTGTGTGTGTGTGTGTGTGTGTGTGTGTGCGCGTGTGTGTGTGTGTGCGTGTGTGCGCTTGGACGCTTGGAGCCTTTGTTGACAATTAGATAGAGACGTCTGATTATTATATTAAACCAGTTAACAAAAGAAGAAGCACAAGTTTTAGCCCAAGAAAAGACACAAAGATGACAGAAGGTGCATCACAGAATCATCGTTTTATAGGTGAGAAACAGTGTTGTACCATCATTTGAGAATCTCAAGAATATCAATACGGCCGATACTACAGTGAAATCATTTAAACACAGAAACAAGACAGTACAACAAATGCAGACAAAGAATACTAATAACAAAACATCCATCCACTATCTATATGGTGTATCATGCAAAGGGTTGCTTGAGAGAACTCAGGGCACAAGCGCAGGGCACACACACTCACACGCCTCTTCATACACTATGGGCAATCTGGAAACGCAAATCAGGCTAGTCTGTAAGTCTTTTGACGCCTGGAGTGGAATCTGGAGGGGAAAAAATTATTATATACAACCACTACAATTAACCCAAAGGCAACAGAAAGGAATAGTTCAGTAAATATATAAGTTGAAGTCATTTTAATCCGTAGTTTCCCTGTTGTTCATCATGCTGTGCTACAACACCACGAACTGCATAGTGTTTGTGTAACACCATTCATTGGCTGATATTTTATGTCAGATTTAGAATCATTTCGTTCAATAATTTTAAGATTGAAACATTTTCATAATTTTTTATGATATATATTGTATAGTACTTGATTTAACATCAATAAAACCATCATGGTACAATTAACATTAAATTAAAAACAAGTGGGTGGCACAGTGGCTTCGCAACACCAGGGTTGAGGGTTCGATTCCAGTCTAGAGTAGGTTAATTGGCCACAGCAACCCTGTAAAGGATAAGCAAATAATAATAATAATAATAATAATAATAATAATAATAATAATAACAGGCTTGAACAAAATCCTTTTGTATGAGTAACCTTGAAATATTGAACGTCAGATTTGTGGTATACCATGAGATGCACATTATCCACTAAATAACCCCTCTTTATTTTTCCCAGTATATGTACTGTACATCATAGACACAGTCTCTGCACTAACACTTTGCCTTTGTTTGTATTCTTCCTTCTTTTTTTTTTTTTTAGTTCTAACAGACAACTTTCCTTTTCCTTTTCCTTTTCCGGAAATAATGGAAGGGTTGTCTCAGGAAGGATATCCGTCATAAAACATGTGCCAAGCTTGTATGTGCGAACCAGATGGTCCGCTGTGGCGACCCTCTTACTGTGTGTGCGTGGTTAGACCAGCATTTTCCAGGATGTTGGCGGGGATGACATGGACCTCATCAATGTCCTCCAAGTCCAGATCTCACTCCATGTGATTTTTTTCCTGTGAGTCTACAAACAGGAGGAAGTGTACAAGGCAAAGCCTTGCACACTGAAGAAATTGGAGGCATGGATTCAGGAGGTTCTCAGCAATATCCCAAACAACTTCCTTAAGAAGACTGTACATTCCATCCCTGGCTGTTTGAGGAAACTGGTTTACAACATCAGTGCCTTCACTGAATCTGCTTGATTTTCCTATGTAATAAAATTTGTTGAAATAAATTTGTTTTAGAAATATTTTTATTACCAATTATTAATGCCTAGTTACTTTTCATTCCCAACCTGTATATCATTGCTCGATTAAGCTACTCCTGAGCTGAGTTCCTTCTGACCCTAAATCAGGCTACCCGTCTTACGTCAAAAAGACATCAACATTAAAAAGCCCTCATCGATATGGAAGCAAAGCTCTGACATGTTTTATGCTCATTGATCTTTTCAAACTTGGGGTGATTCAGAACTGAAAAAATGTCAGTTGCTTGCCATATTGATAAGGTTAATTACGTCCTGCTGGAGGGCTTTACCAGGAAGCAGATGTCAGAGACAAGTTTCTTCCCCTTTCCATCTTTAACAGATTGTAAAATTAAGAAGATGGAATTTCTGCCGATCCTAAAGGTTGCTTTTGTTTTGTGGTGGAATCATTTAGTCGAGTTTGCACTCCCACTGATGCACTTTTATATTTGTGGCAGGTAAAAACAGACTTGATGCTGGAACTATGCTTGCTTTGCGCTGAAGTCAATTATAGTCAATTACTAACAGTAATTCCTCAGAAATTGCAGCAAATCAGTCTGTTTTTTTATTTTATTTTTTTTTATGACCGAACAGCATTGCTGTCCACATATTCATGTATCAAGAAGACAGATGTGGAAAATAAAGAAAAAAGATCCTTAATCCATAAACCTGAAGCCGACTCGAAAACATCAAAATTACCCTACCCTAGACCCTAGGAATGGCTCAATGGTATGAGTGGGCATGAATGTAATGGAGGGATAGAGAAATGATTAAGAGAGAAAGGATGGATAGTATGAGCTGGTATAGACTTTGTATGAGTAAGCATCTTTGTAATCACTTGCTTGATTAATTTCTGACTCATTCTTTTTCCCATGTGGCTCCTGGGTCATCCAAACCTTTTCTCTTCCAATAGAGCAATTAGGTCAGATGCTACAGTAGTCAATCAATTATTGCTCTCCACCCTTAATTACAGTTCCAGTGAACTAAATCATCCCCACCCTTGCAGCTGATTCGCTTGGAAGGTCCTACTCCAGAACACACACAGACACACACACACACGCACGCACGCGCACACACACACACACACACACACACACACACACACACACACACACACACACACACACACACACACACACACACACACACACACACACACACACACACACACACACACACACATACACACACCATGCCTGGCCAAAAAAGGCACATTTAAAGGGGCTCTGGATTATTGTTCTGCATCAAGCAAAGAAAACATTAAAAATATTGGTACTGTAGTGGGTTAAGAATTAACACAGTATCAAAAACCTGAAAGGATAGCGCCGAACCGTCAGCTCTGCAGAATAAATGTAGTCGTAACATGGCATTGTAAAATAGGGACAAAAGAAATCAGAGGTTCTTCTGTCCACTGATTTTTTGTAGACACTGTCTAAATCAGAGGACAGAAGAAACCTCTGATCCAGACTCCACTTCTTGAGGAAACTCAGATCCTTTAATGTCTGCAGGAAGAATCAGTGACTCTAAGAAATTCAATAAAATCATCAAGAAGGCTAGCTCAGTACTGGGCACTCCCCTGAAATGTTTGGATGCTTGTAGTGGAGAGAGGAATGTTACACAAACTGTCAACCATCATGGAGAACACCTCACATCCCCTCCACAAACTGCTGGCTAAACAGCGGAGCACTTTCAGTAAGAGAATGCTTCGGCTCCGCTGTGACAGGGAACGCTACAGGAAGTCTTTTCTTAAAAACTGCAATTAAACTTTACAATTACTCTGCTCTGTGTCAAGAGAGGAATCTCATTCTCTGATTTCACAATAAATATGCTCATACACATTCTGTCATCAATGCAGTATATGGTCACATCCTTCATTCATTGCATCTTCTTTTTTATTAGTATTTGCTGGTTCTATATGTACTTGCTGGTTCATTCTCTCCATTATTACTTGCTGGTGACCCTTATGTACAATTCCATTCCCACCTGTATATACAATCATCATGAACATGTACATAGAAGCAGTATTTTTCTACCTCTTTAATGCACCTTAAATTTGACACCTTGTTGTATATTATGTGAACTGGCTGCTGAAACGATACAGTTTCCTTTTGGGATTAATAAAGTACTCTTTCTATCTATATATCTTTAATAATGAAAGTAGGAGTCACATATTTCCACACACACAATGTGATGAGTCTAAACAGCCGTGTGTCTATAAGAAAACCACATCTTAGTTAGACTCATCAGAACAAAGCCTCAGTTTGCTATGGAGCATAAAGATCGGACTTTGGTCATGTAGACTGATGAGTCCAGATTGACCCTATTCCAGAGTGATAGACGCGTTAGGGTAAGAAGGGAATTGTATGAAGCGATATAAATACAATCCTCTGGAGGCAGTGTTATTATCTGTGGTAGCTTCAGTTGCTCAGGCCTAGGCTCAGCAATATTATGACGCCCAGAATGACCAGGCTATCACAACTATGGAGGTTTTCTTTCCTAATGGTATGACCATATTCCAGATCTAAAATTGTAAAAAAAAAAAAAATAAATAAATAAAAAGTGATTCTGGGAGCATTAGGAATCAGTTTCACACATGAACTGGAAACCATATTGCACACTGTAATCAGACCCAAAGGCGCTTGAACAAAATCTTAGACGGTGCAATTTTTTTTCTGGGGGCCCAGACAGTGTGCTTGCCGTACTTAACTGCCTTAGAGCGTATAATGTTAAGGAAATATGTGTCATGTTTCAATAGTAGCTGCAAAAGCACAAAAGCTGATCCAGGACTGAAGTGCAAAAATCAAAAGTGCAGAAATCAAAGTGCATTCATCCTCCGGTCCAACTGGATGATTGTGATAACTGAACATAGCATGATGCTAAATGATATCCAGCATGGTTGCCTTAGAAACAAGAAAATATATGAGACCAGGGGAGTGGGGGGAAATCATGAGACAAACACTTAAACACTTATAGGGTGTAAGACAAGGAAAGAACCAGCTTACAACTTAGAAGTACAGTGAGACACGAGAAAGACAAAGAGAGAAGAAATCAGAGAGACACGAAGACAGGGTCATAAAAAGTGTGACAAGCCAAAATGGTCAGAGTTGTGGTGAATGAATAATTATTGTGTTATTTTGGTCCCTGATATCATCTGGAATTGGGTTTGAACAATTTATCCAACAGTTGCCTTGTTTACTGTCGTCCTCATTCTCTCATCATTTCTGTTATCAGGAAGGGATTTCAAGGACTGCCAAAATGTCATCATGCAGCAAGAGATAGGGAGATAGATGAGTATAAGAAGGAAAAAGGGTGTAAACCAATTAGTAACAGGAAGCACGGATTGCAAGTTACTCCTACGCCTCTTGACTGTCAGTCAGATTTTAGTAAGATCTCCTGGTTTGTAAGGGCATATAGGGCATCTGTCAATCCAAATAAAGCTTTTGGGTTGAAAGGGTGGCATACACTTCCAATTATTTATTTCATCTAATTAGAATAGAGAGGCTGTAGAAGATTTGCCAGTAAATGATGCCCACAAACTCACCCAGATCAGCTGATCACACTGCTCTTTCATTAGAACAGGCTAAAGGACCATGCTCAACAATTTCCTTCTTCTTCTATGTAATGAATACGTTTCCTCTCCCATGATGCCGTGCCTTTTTGTTCTCCCATTTATTCAGCTTCAGGGTTTCAGCTAGACAAGTTATTCTTTACTTTTCCTCATCGTTGATTTATTTCTCCAATTTCTGCACCTTTACACTGGTGTATATATTTCTTGTTAGGAAAAGACACCATCAAAGTGAAGAACATAAAACCCAACACCCCAGTGCGATCCGGTAATAACCGTCTTACAAGGAACATACTCCAATTATTTATTCATTTTTAGATTTCGAGGATATTTCCCAATGGCCTGCTGCCTATCTGTGCTTCGTATCTTATTCCTCCAGTGTGCCGTTAGGAACGAGTGCAGCGGCACACACACACACACACACACACACACACACACACACACACTCGCACATGAATTATATGACGCTATTTACACCAGCTGTTAAAGATGTGAGCGTCAATCCAGGGAGATTGGGCATGACAATATTAAGAATCAGCCTTAGATGTAGTTTTAAAGTTTTTAAGTCCCAGTTTACCCATGTCTAACTGCACATCCATGCATTTGTAAGTGTGTGTGGAGACACAGTTAATAACATCTTCCTGTCTTCATATAATGATGATTCATTTAATTACGTACAGTACTGTGCAAAAGTCTTAGACACATGCAAATAACTGCTGTAGAGCAAGTCAATAATTGGTTTGACGACCATTTGCTTAAAATATATTCTCAGATACAGGGTGTGCAGCTTTATAGGGATATCAGATGCTTAGTTTTACTGAACACCCTGCAAGACTTTGTCACACCTGCTTCTTTTTCATGCAGTGAAATCAAGAAGCTCACTCACTCACTCACTCACTCACTCACTCACTCATCGTCTATACTGCTTTAACCTGCTCTGGCCTGCAGATATTTTCATTTAAGCATTTATTAGTTAATTTTTTAAGAATTTTAGTGAATTCATTTTTTTTTCACTTTATTTTTACTTTTTGTCAAATTACTAATGTTTGGAAAGTTTTGTACTGACTTAATAATAAGGTCATAAAATAAACATTTATAGAAAAAAAGTGTACAAAAAACAGGGTGCTTGCAACTTTTGCACAGTACGGTATATATTTTTTTGTTTCTATGAGTCACAATAACTGTTGTCACAATAACTTTCAATATTACAATATAGTTACAATAGTTATAAGACATTATCTTAATATCTTAAATATGGTTCCAATATCTTACAGTATAATTACAATATCTTACATTTTTGTGCAATAGCAACTGTGCAATAACACAATTTTAAATTTCCTAGTACTTTATATTTGCAGATTTTGAATCCCACATCATCATCACACACTGTAAAAAATAAACTATAAATTTTAAAAATACATTATTGCACTGTAAAAAAATAAGATGTAAATTTTACGGTAAAAAACGGCAGCTGTGGTTGCCAGAAGTTTACCATAAAAAAAAAGGTAGCAGCATTTTTGGTTGTACAGGATTACACTCATTATACTATATATTCTATGGATATTAATTGTTTTTTTTTTTTTTCCAAGCCTGGCCAGGAATTGAACCCAGACCCTGGTGGTGCAAAGTGACAGTGCAAACCACTACACTACTGTGTTTGCTGTGCAATTGTTGTCATTGTTGGACTTCCTCGGTTTCCCCGCGTCCCCCGCACGCCTTGCACTCCAACAACGACAACATTTGCGTAGCAAGCACAGTAGTGTAGTGGTTATCACTGTTTCCTTGCACTGCCAGAGTCTCGGTTTGATTCCTGGCCAGGCTTGACAAACAAACAATTGAAATCTGTAAAATGAGTGCAATTCCATACAACCTAAAAACATTGCTACCATGTTTTTCACAGTAAACTACTGGAAACCACAGCTGCCATATTTTTACCGTAAAATTTACGCTTTATTTATTTACAGTGCAATAACGTATTTTTTACGGTAAAATTCTGGCAGCCACAGCTGCCAGTTTTTTACTGTAAAATTTACGTTTATTTTTTACAGTGCATGTCTTTAAAGTCGATAAGCATATTGGGACTTACATAAACATTAAAAGATGATAATTTTTACACTGTTCTTTGTAAAAGGTTTTAGTAATTAAATATTTATGTATTTATTCATTTATATATATATATTTGGTAATCAGATTTTTTTGTACTGACTTAATAATGAAGTCATAAAATAAACATGTATAAAAAGTTTGTACAAAAAAAAAAACAGGGTGCTTAAGACCTTTGCACAGTACTGTATGTTTATTTTTTCATATCTGCGAGGGCTCAAACATGTGTCAAGGTCTTTCAGTGAAAACGTCTTCCAGAAGGCTCGTGTCAATTAGGCAGGTCATGTTACTGTTGTAATCAAACTATAATTCTGCTAATGCTAGAAAGTGGGATTTCAAGCATCCTAGCTAGTTGTCTCATGGACAGTCCAACAATCTGTCCACTCTTTTATTTAAATCTGACTTTTATACATTTGCAAAAAAATTTACAACATCCCTTCCCCCCACCATCCAGCCCTTTCGTTCTACCAAGCAGGGATTGTGAAGGTTAACACATGCTTCCTTTGAGCTGCATGAAGTCAGGCAGTGTCTCTGTGATTGACAGGTGAGAGAGTGAGTATACCATCCCCGTCAACCAGACAGAACAGCCATCATCTGAACTTGACTGTAAGGCAAATGCTTATATGTATAGTATATGCAGTATTTAAACATAGAACTATAGTTCACGTTTATTTTTGAGGTCAAGCAACAACTTTTCTCTCCAGTTGTACACAACACAATTATTTTGCTGTTGCCTCACATCTGAGACACCTTTGTGAGCTGGAACAAACGTTTTAAATCCATGTTTACACAACCGCTATTAGAGTTCAATTTTGATTCATGGCTAAGACTAACCAGTGATGCCCCTTTAATCTGGGCAGAATCACGCACACTGTGCACGTACATCCAAAAGCACATCTCATTGCAACGCTTTAAGGAGATCACCTGACTCAGGTCTCATTTATTAATTAAAGCTTGACTGGTTCTGATGTACGCATCTCTCAGACTGTTAAATCAAGCTCATTTGCATTACCCACATAAGCATAACAAACACAATTATAAGGAAATACTTCTGAAATGGATTTCATTTTATTAAAATATATAGTAAAGGTATAATAAGCACCAACATGAGTCAAATATTTGTATGGAAAAGTGTATTCACCAATCAGTTATAATATTGAAAGCACTGATAGATGAAGTGAATAAAACTGATTATCTACTTATATAGACACATGTCAAGGGCTGGGATATATTAGGCAGGAAGTGGAGAGTCAGTTCTCAAAGTTCATGTGCTAGAAGCAGGAAAAATGGGCAAGCATGAGAATCTGAGAGACTGAACGGCCAAGTTGTGATGGCTAAAAAGATGGGCTAGAGCATCTCCAAAATGGAAGGTCTTCTGAGGTGTTTCTGTTATGCAGTGGTTAGTACCTACCAAAAATAGTCCAAGGAAGGACAAGAGGTGAACTGGTGACAGAATCATAGATGGTCAAGGCTTTTTAATCTGCATAGGAACTAAAGACAAGTCTGTTCTGGGCCAATCCCACATAAGAGTTAATATAGGACGATTTGCTAAAAAAGTTTCTGGCTATGCTAGGAAGATACCCCTGTCCACTGCTGAAAGCCCCTATAATGGGCACATGAACATCAGAACTGGACCATAATGGAAGAAGAACTGGTTTGATGAATCGCATTTTCTTTTACATCATGCGGATGGCTGGATGGGTGTGCGTTGCTTACCTGTGCAATAGAAGGCACCAGGATGCACGATGGCAAGGCATGCTGTTGAAAACAGATCTGGTGGAAAATTACAAATGTGGTGTTACTTTGACTTGTAACACCTACCAAAAAAATGTTCCCTAATGGCAGTGGCCTCTTTTAACAGGATATTACTGTTGATTTGGCCTCCACGTTCCCCAGATCGCAATCTGATTGAACATCTGTGGGATATGATAAACTAGTAAGTCTGATCCATTAATGCCTGACCTTTCAACTTACAACACTTAAAGGGTCTGCAGCTCACACCTTGGTGACAGATACCACAACACATCTCCAGAGCTCTTGTGGAGTCTTTGCCTTGAAGGTTCAGAGCTGTTTTTAGTGACATTACACAATATTAAGAATGAGGGAATTACACAATATTAAGAATGTGATTTCATTGTTATGGTTAATCTGCATATTTCTGTTACATATTCTTTAATGTTTATACAGCTATTGCTCTACCTATACACGTTGTAATCTGCCTCTTAACACGTTTCTGCTTTGTATCCATCACATCCTTTGTTCATTTCCTTTATCTCTTAATTCTCACGTCTCATGAAAAACTACACTGATTACCACGTCCAGCTGGATCAACAAAGACAGTCTCTTATTAGAATTTATAAAGATGTGTGTCAAAGCCCTAATGACTGTGTTACAGAAAACCTCTGGTATAATTAACAGAACAACTTTATTATAAATCAAAAAAAGACTAATACCCACAATACTGCTAAACTGCTGGAAACTATTTGAGAAAATGGTGTCTAAGGAAAATGGTGTCTATTTCATTCAATTTTATCGACAGTTTATTTGGATAATGGTACAAGCGTCTTATTTAACAATTGTTTTACTTGTGTGTGCGAGTTGTGGAGTTGTTGGTCATGCTATGGGTTTAAGTAATGATATTAGGTTAGATATCTCACTCACTCATTGTCTATACCTTTTTATCCTGTATACTGGGTCACAGGGGGCCTGGAGCCTATCCCAGGAGATTTAGGACATGAGAAAGTGTACACCCTGGACAGGGCCAATACTTCGCAGGACACACTATGGACAATTTGGGAGCGCCCAAAACCCACCAAGGAAATGGGGAGAACATGCAAATTCCATACACACAGACCCGAGGTAGGAATCGAACCCGGAGACAGTGCTAACCACTACGCCACCGTGCCACCTATGGTTAGAAATAATAATATTGTACTTGGTAGACACACTTAGCATTATTCTCATTATTTGAATTCATTTTAATACAAAATCATTGCATAAATTGTAGGCACCTTTGTGTTTTTTTCTTATACTCAGAGTGGCATTTAATGTCATGTTCGTGTGGTTGTTGTTTTTTTAATTATTATTATGATTTTTTAAATAAAAATACACTTACTGTGCATAAGGCACATTTTACCTTGTGAAAGTGTACACAACTTACAGTAATAATATTAGGTTAGATATATAATAATATATTTATTATCTTAGACGGTTATTATACATTGTAGACACACTACCTTTCCCTTGCATTAGTCTGAACATTTGGTTCATTTTCATGCACAATTAGTGCATAAATTGTAAGCACCTGTGTGTGTGTGGGTGGGGGTGGGGGTGGGGGGGTATGCTTACAATACTCAGAGTGATATTTAATCTTATGTTTATATAACTTTTGAATGATAAAAATACACTCACTGGGTTTATACGCACAGCTTAGAGTGTAAGACATCTGCAGTGTATATGGGATAGTTTAAAAAAAGAACAATCCTTGTGATTACGGTCATGAATCCTAAAATAAAACGAATTAACCATTGGAAACACACACACACACACACACACACACCATTACAGACATTAGAGACATTACAAGTCCACCTCACGTAAAGAAATAATTGCAAGTTTGCGTGGAGCCGTGACGCAGATCTCTGATGCAGTCTGCGGCACCGGGTGTGACCTGAAGCCTTCAAATCCTTGAATCGGAGAGAAAGTCAGAAAGGAAACGTGCCGGAAGCACGCGGGACCTGCACGCGCGGAATCAGTGCGGGAGAAAACATGAAGACGAGCCAGTGGCGCAAACTCGGAGCCTGGGAAATGAGTCGCTCACACAGCACAAGCCTGGCACTCGCCCTTCTGCTCATCTCAGCCGTCACACCCTGCACAGGTACCGCACGCTTATACACATATACCTATTCTCATACTTACACAGAAGTCCATTTATACTCTTCCGTTGTGGATAAAAGTGCGCGCGTGAAGGACGTTCCGTGCGTAACTGGGGGGCTCGAGCTTCCACAGTCCACTGAAACCTTCATTTAAACAATACTCACAGCTCAGGAAAGTAAGAAACGTCTTACAGCAGAGTGAGAGAAGTGCAAGCAGCGAGTGTTAGCCTGGGGAACCATACGGAGTTCTGTGTGCTTTAAACTGTGCGCTTAAAATAAAGGAATGTTTAAGTTCATAAAATATGAATCAGATTAAATGTCATCGTTATAAACCACCGTAGAGATGAATACACGCTCTGAGTACAACATAGTGTGTGAAGCAGGAGTTTCAGTGGAGGAGCAGTGACCATACATACACTCCTGCTGACTTTAACACACACACTGGTCTCAGCAAGCAGGCTGATTTTCTGTTTAATTGTGTAAGTGTATTCTGTCCCAGAGTTCAGACGTAGGCAGAAAATATACTTTTTGTTTGTTTGTTTCTCAGTTAAGAGGTGAACTGTTCGTGCAATCTGCTTTAAATGTAATTATATTCATTGGAAATTATATTTAAAAAAAGATTAAGTTGAAGATCATTACAGTATACATGTTATAAAGGATTATAAAAAGAAAAATGCATAAAGAACACACACTTCTCAGTGCTGCATGAACATCTACTTAAACATACATTATTATTATTATTATTATTATTATTATTATTATTTCAATTTATTGCCCATTTAATGAATAACTTGTTTATTAGATGTTTGCTGTTTTTTAACATCTAACATCTAATAACTTAAAATAATCTAAATTTTACACTCAATTCTAACCAATGTGAAAACATTTCTAGGAAATTGAAATTCTGTAAAACAAATATTTACAGTTTGAAATGTTACCAAGAAATCAAAGAAATCGTTAAAAAAAAAAAAAAAACCTTAAGACATGAAGAAAAGTCTGGGACTTATAAAAAAGATTTTGCACTAAAGAATTACAGATATTTATGTTAATTGGAGGGTGAGTAACACCTTATGTTTTCCTAACCACCAGCTCACATTTCTATGATCCAATGATTTATGTATCAACACGTTTAAATTAAGGACAGAATTTCCATTCTATGAAATATGTAACATGAGTAACAAAAAATATGTGAACATAAATACATAACTGTAAATAATGGGGGGGGGGATGGTGGGTTTATGCTAAAATCATTAAGTAGCATTAATTACATGTACAAAAATAAATAACTTTTACTAAAATAGACATAATATCAACATGTAAAAGCTACACATGGCTAAAGAGCTTTTTTTTTTTTGAGGGAATGCATGAGACAGTTAAGCTTTCCTGGATTTAGTGTGATTTATGTGTGTTTAGTGTGTAATGGTAGGTTTTGTGCCTGTGCGTTGTTCAGAGGTTAATAATCTCCTGTAGTCACAGAGCAAAGCTTAACGATAGTCAGAAAAGCGTTTATAAAACTCTTGCTCTTTGTTGTAGTGGGAATTTGCAACAAGATTACTTAAAAATGTGTCTTTGTGTATGTGTGTGTGTTTATAAGGTGCAGCAGTGTTTTTAGATCCATCCACTACAGAGAATGACAAACTGCTAAACCAGGTAGGAACCCTACATTCACTAATATATCATACACACACACACACACACACACACACATTAGTTCCTTTAGATGAGATCTTTCTGAATTCATCTTCTTTATAACAAAACATCAATATATAACAAAATATCAAGACTAGAGATTGTAAGACATTTAGATGGTAAAACATTAGGATCCCAGAGAGGGTACTTATGTAAGGGTACTTCTGAGAGAGTGTGTGTGAGCCAGCGTGTTCATAACACCCTTAAATCACCCCATAATATGGAAACAATGTGCAAGTGCATAGTTTATTGCTTATGACTCATAGGATACTTGTAAAATCTTGGGGCGCTCAGTTGATGCCTATCAAAAAATAAAATATGTGATTTTTCTCTACATCATAGTTAGCTTTACAAATTTTGAAGATGAAACTCATTCATGTGTTACCTCCTGCTTCCTGTCACACAGATAGATAACGCATGCTCATCCCTTCTTTCTGAAGAACGACCCCTCAGGGTGAGTGAGACTCTCGTTATACATGGCAGTTAGACTACTGCTCAGGACCAGTTGAACCAGCTGGGAAAAAGAAAACATCTCCATTAGACTGAAATTATCCATTTGCATAAACTATGTGATTAAACTGTCTGTAACCCTGCCCTTCTCCTTTAGACACTGGACACGTTGTGGGATCTGTGTGACTTGATGCAGGGTCTGTTGCAGAAATCTAAGGTAAAGCCTTCACTTTTGAATTATATAACTGAGTATTACCTTACAAGCATCGATTAAGTAAAAAAAAAAAAATCTGTCTCTCTCTCTCTCTCTCGCTATATATATAAATCCATCTATATGGGATTCATTTTTTTTTCAAGTCTGTTTTAATTTAATATTGATGTGAATGTAAGTATATAATATTATAACTATAGATCATTATAAGTTGTCACTTGGAATGTGAGTACAATGTAAGTAAGTAGGGTCAAATTACACAACCCTCGTTCCATGCAATAATGCATTCAACACTACAGCTGAGAATCATATGAAGCTTCTGCAGTCCCAGAATTGAGTTATTATCTTTCACAATTATGGTGTATTTAATACAAATTTACAAATTTAACTCTTTTCTTTTCCCGGAATTAGCCATATGGTTCACCATAATGTTCCAGGTGACAAACTTTATTATATTTATCTATTGTGGTATACTTACATGAACCTTAATTTTGATTAAAGACAAACTTCATAAAATCTCAACTATTTCTTTAAGAAATCAGATCTGTGAATGTAGTTAAAGTGAAGTTTGACTTGTATGAATACAGGAGCTGGCGCCTCGGGAAACATCGAAAAGGGTAAGAGCCTTTACACACAAACCCACTCACATATACTCACACTCACACTTACACAAATCCACATACATTCACTGCTTTCTCAAATTACAGTGTAACAGCATCATAACCTCCAACCTTTTTCTATTTCTTTGTGGTCCTGTAAACATGTGTAATGTGTTTGTGTACATGTTACCTGTTACATGTCCTTTTACGCTCGCATCCGTGTATTTTTACATGTGCTTGAGTGTGCCTCTTTTATTCTTTGTGTATTTTCTTTGGTGTATTTTGTTTGGTGCACTCGTCTCAATGTGAACGTCTGTTTAAATGTGTGTTCGCCTAGTTTTTATTTCATTACACTAAGCAGAATCCTGGATTGCCTGACGGGACGGTACGTTGTTCTTAAGAGATTTTTTGTTCTCCTATGTTACACCCTGGCGTGCTGCTTACTTGTCATTATATTCCAAAGTGTACAGTTTCCCGTCTAGCTGCGAATTATTACCTGCAAAAACATGCCAAAATGTGACAGTACAATGCTAACAAATGGAAAGAAAATGAAAGTTATTTAAAAAAAAAAAGAAAAAGAAAAAAACATACTTACATAAGTATACACAGCCTTTGCCATTACACTCAAAATTGAGCTCAGGTGCCTCCTCTTTCAACGATCATCCTTGAGATGTTTTTACATTTCTACAACTCGATTAGAGTCCACCTGTAGTAAATTCAGCTGATTGGACAAGACATGCAGACTAGATTAATTGGTGTATTTAATCCAAGTGTCCCAGGACACTGTACAGGATAAGCGGTATAGAGAATGAGTGGGTGAGAATGAAAATACAAATATATATAATTTGGAGACATGATACAGCTTAATGTGCATATTGTATGTACATCTATTCATGCTTTAGATAATACCAAAATAATCTAATAATCTTGTAATACCAAAAACCCAAATGACTTCTCTTCTCAGAGCTTTATCACGCATCCATGACATGTTAGACTTTCATGTGTTATAAATTTCATTTCTTTATTGAACTCGTCATTACCTTCTACAAACTCTAGCATGAACAAAAGCACAAAAAGCAACATTAAACATAGTTCGAGTCATGCATGTAACTAAAATTGTGTACTTATTCTTACAGATTAGGGATTTGTTAAATTTAATTTAATATTACTGTAGCTCTATTAGTATTTGATTTGTCTTATTTACTCTAGCACTACTGGACTATATCCTAACTACAGCACATTGAAATGCCTTTTCATAGTTGTTAGAGAGATATCTTATATTTTGGTCTGTACCTGCCATGTCTGGCCATGTGGTGAAGCACATGGTATAAATCTTTTGTAGTTACGTAGACTTTTTAATTTAAGACTTTTTAAAATGTATATAATATTTCTGGATCTGTAGTGTTGTATTGATATGTTATGATGTTTATGATATTACAATTCATAAAACATATATTTTTATATTTAATAATAATAATAATAATAATAATAATAAGAGGAATAATAATAATAATAATAATAATAATAATAATAATAATAATAATTTTGGTCTGTACCTGGCATGACTGGCCATGCGGTGAAGCACATGGTATAAATCTTTTGTAGTTCCGTAGACTTTTTAATTTAAAGTACAGAATGTATATAATATTTCTGGATCTGTAGTGTTGTACTGATGTGTTATAATGATATTACCATTCATAAGAAAATATTATTATATTTGATAATAAAATAAAAGGAATAATAATAATAATAATAATAATACAAGGGATGTTCACGTCAAACTGGGACTTTTTATTGATCTTTTGCCCAAATGTTTCACCGAGTCACAAAGCCATATTTGTCATATCACTTTTACGCCTTCATATCCCAGAAATTTCATCATAAGTACTGGTTTAACTTGAACACTCTTCGTTATTATTATTATGATTATTATTATTATCATCATCATAGAAATATAGTCATTTTTTTATTCTGAAGAGGTGAACAGCTTCCAATTCATATAAATGATAGGAAATTTCGTCTTACACAAATGCTATATTTTCAACATGACATTAACACACTGTCAGATATCTAATGCTAGAAAGATTTTTTAAGCTGAATTACCTATAGCTACTAGATAAAATGTACTATTAAAACATTATTTTAAAAATGTGATAAATTCAAATGTGCCAGTTGTTACTGGCATTTTCCCAGAGTTAGAATATTGCAGTGAATTTGCACAGGCAAAAACAAAGCGTTCATGAAGCGGTCATTGACTTTTTTTTTTTTTCATGAAATTATTGAACACTATAGCAGAGGCTTTTTCCTCAGTGGAAGCTTTAATTGCGTTAATTGCATGGCATTGCCTGTATTCTGCTATATTTTTGTGTTTGAAAGTGTGTGTGTGCTTCTGCATGGCACATGGAGTGTGTTTTTGCTGAAGATTAAGGCACTCTATTTAAAAGAATAAGGACATTACTGCGTATGCGTATGTCACTGATGCATTATGTGGTGATCAACATATACAGTATAATTGTAGTTATACTGAAAAGAGCTTGGGTGGTTCTGTTCAGAAATATTCATGATTCATTGAGGTAAATAAAGGGATTAAATCTTCGAAAGAAATTTATTTATTTTCCATGTGCTCCAACAACTGCCCTTTTAGCAAAATACACAAAACACTTTTCGTTCATGTGGTTTCAAGGCCAGTTTTCAATTTTACATGTAAATTATTTCTTTTGAATATTGGATCCAGAGAAGTGCTACTGAGCATGTATTGGTGTGTGTGTATGGGTGTGTGTATGTGTGCAAAATCTTCATGCAGTTGTTCATGTTTATCATGTCTGTGTGTGTGTGTGTGTGTGTGTGTGTGTGTGTGTGTGTGTGTGTGTGTGTGTGTTTGCGTGCCAGTCGACTGTGTTCCACCCTCTCTTGCAGCTCATACCGCAGCTCCACAGCAGAAGACGCAGAAGAGTAGTACCACATGTACGTATCGTCTGCCTGTTTCCTCTTCCTTTAGTCGGCACTGATACTAGGAATACACTAATGGACACGGGCATGATCTCATCCTCCTAAAGAGATCTCTTATCACTCTCTCTCTGTTTCTCCCTCTATTCTTCACTTCCGCTGTGTGGAGCCTTCGTAATCACCCAATTACATCTTTTAGATACGTGTAATTGCATTGCGGCAATTAACACTTCAGCATTACATCTTATCTCGCATGAAATCCTGGGAAATGGATGCAGGTGCAGGAATCCTTTAATAATAAATTAAATAGAAAATTAAATAAAGACTGGAAATTAAACAAAAAGCTAGCATGACTAGCTAACTACAAACCAGACTGACATGTTATGATAGTTCCTAGAATGCTTGACAATCCAGTAAAATATAAAATATAAAAATATAAAAAACGTGATTAGGGTGACAGATAGTTGTGGAAACACAAAACAGGTGTGGACAATCCAGTAAGGATGTGAGTGGGGGAGAAAACAGTCATTACACAGACAGAGAGGAAGATCAGTGTCTTTAGCAGGAAAACTGAACAACATCCTCTGCTGAGAAATGGATAGATGTCCTCAGCTGAGCATGGAAAGGAGTGACGTCCTCAGCTAATCAGTGAGGCAGAGTGAGCTCCTTAACCAAAGGTTGAGGTGGAGTGGCTTTCTCAGCTAGTATGGGAAGGGGAGTGATATCCTTAGCCAAGCAGCGGGATGGAGCCACATTACCCTCTGTGTCCACATGTACAGAAGTATTTCTGCTTCATCCATTTTTTGTGAAGCATTCTGTCATGAAGTATGTGCACAAATACTGTATCAATTTTAAACACACAAACCAAAAGTTAGAATAACTTTAACAAGGGAATAGATTAAGGCAAGATATGGCAAGGCAAGAATCATGTATAGTACAACATTCTTTGACATTCTCTGGGTACATTTTTAAAAAGCTACAGTTGGAAGCGGTCTGTTAGAGAAGCAATGGGAATATGGTAATTTGAGTACACTGTGGAAAGTATTTTAGACAAGGAAGAAAGAGGACATCCTTTGATGGATTTCTTAAAGGAGGCGGGACTAGAAAAGACAACTTAAACTGAAAGGCACATGAGGTAGATTTAGACCAGAAGGTGGCGTTAGCACAACATAGTGGATGCCAACTCCCGCAAAGCATACAAACTCCACACAGAGACTGTAGGCAAGATTCGAACCCCTAACCCTGGAGGTGTGACACAACAGTGCTAACTGCTGAGCCGCCAGGCCACCACATCTTAAGTCTTTTGCTTGCATACTTTACTGTAAGAATGTCCTGATCATGCCAAATGTTCTCTGTTTATACCCACATTGAGTGTTTGGGAGTGTAAGGTGCGGTGCACTTGCATTTGCTTCTGCTTAAGTGCATTCCCTTCCCAAGCCTCAAAATTAGCGAGCGGCATTAGCTGTTCTGTTCCGTTCGCCTGGTCATTATCGACTAAATTAGCTGCACTGACCAGCACTATACAGCGTGGATAACTAAAGCATCAGTTAGGCATTTAAAGCTTCCTGTACTCTCGAAAAATTTGGAGGATGTTCATTTGTGTGCTCATATAATAGCTCTCACAATAAACATTGTGGTTAGAAATGGCAATCCTCATTAAAAAAAAAAGAAATTAAAAAGTCAAAGTTTGGCAAGGTCCTGTTTCGATTTTATCCAAAACCTTACAAACATCCTTGAAAATTTTAATGCCATGTCCATGATATCGAAACGAAACACTTTAACATTCAATGAAAAATGCTAAGATTAAGAAGTGAAAAAGAAAAAAAAAATTAATTAGCACTGCCGAGAGAGATTTGGTGAAGCTGATGGTAAATCACAGAGAAGATTAAATGTTTCATACAGTTTAACCAAAAGAACAGGGCTTCATTTGAAACCAATGTGGAGCTGATGTTAATGTTCCTGATTCACTGAGGAATTAATTTTCTTCTACTTTTCGTCTAACTGCTCTGGGAACCTAATGATCATCCAGCAGGACATTGGATAATTAATTTATAGTAATATTTTAAATTTAATACTGGCCAAGGGGTCAAAATGTGTGTGCGCAGTTTGTATGTTCTCCTTGTGCTTGGTAGGTTTCCTCCAGTTTCCTCTTACAGTCTTAAAACATGCAGTGTAAGCAGACTGGTGTTTCCAATTATGAATTGGTGTATGAGTGTGGCCTATGATGACCTGACACCCCATTCAAGGTGCTTCCTGCCCTGTGACCTACGTTCCAAGCTAGTTGGAAGCCGGTGCCCAATTTCGAACCAGTTCTTTGTTTTCACAGAGCCAAAGCACCTCAGACAGAAAACCGGTTCCATGGGGGCACCAACACTTCACTGGGCTAGAACAAAGAACCCATTACTCCAGGGGCTGCGGGCAGGATAATCATGACCAGCTAAACTTTGTGACCGGCACCTTTAAAAAATGCTTTCAACATGCAATGATAGATGGATGGATTGATGGATGGATAGGCTGACCATGTTTCCGGTTATGTATATCATGTACTTCTTGTTGTATAACTAACACAGCAGTCTTTTTTGTACAGGAGACCCCACGCACGATCCAGAGCAGAGGATACTTCTTATATCGGGTGAGTATTAATGATAACAACATACTTGTTTTTCCATGTATTACCATGGGGAAAAAAAGGCAAACAAATTTTGGAAACTATTCCAAACTTACTTATAACTAAGTAAGAATTGGTTAATGTGGAGATATTCATGAAACACATCTGTTTCTACTTTGCAGCCACGTAACGGGAGACGATCAACAGAGTATGTGTAAAGAGTAAAAAAAAAAGAAAAAAAAAAGACAGCCCTAAAACTCAAGAATAAAAAAGACACCTTCATAAACAAAATGAACAGTGACCTCCTATACACATTTTCTTGTCTATCTATATGTTCTGGTGTGTTACTCTGATGGGGCTAAACCATTTTGTCTTTGTATCACAACCTGTTGCTTTTCTCTCTGGAGCAGCTGATCAGCCTCGATGGAGATCCAGAGGACCCAATTAACTTATCCTTGGACGTATTCACCTACCTATCTATGGTCTACAGTGATATTGAATGTAAATAGAGAATTTAAATAAAATCTAGATTTTTTTTTTTGGGTCAGGGGGGTGACAGGTCCTAATTGTATAACCATGTTGTGTCTTTTAAATTAAAGTCATTCTGCAATGTTCTCATTGTAGTAGTGTGATTTTGAGCAACCCGTGCTTTTGCTGATAAACTGTAGCAGTAGCACTAATGGTGAGTCTCTCTCTCTCTCTGAACATGTTTTGTTTGGCCAAGTAAATTTTTCCCAATATAACACTTTTTATAAATAAAGTTTTTTATTATTTAAACTAAACAGGAATTTGCAGAGGATACCTTTATTCAACTGTTCAACCAAATGCTCAGTGCAACATTTCGGAAAGATTTCTGTCTCCTGTCGGATGTGACTGAGAGTGCACTCGATCAGACAAATTCTGGAACTGGAATCAATAAATGTACAAACGAATACAGTTCTGTGAACTGTGTGAACTGGGTCCAATTGCACCCACATGTGGTTCTGAACCTAAATGAATAACAGGCCTATGTGTAATGGAGGATAGCGTGGGATCTGATGAAGAGTCAAATAATACAGAACCTGATATCATCACTTAATTAATTAACCACCTGTTTAATCTAGGTCCAAATATTCCAAAAGCTCACATTATTTATCTTTTCTTGATTTAAGTGCTTATCATGAAGTCAATTGATAGAAAATGCTTTCTCTCTCTCTCTCTCTCTCTCTCTCTCATTTTCACATTAAGGCCCTGGGATAATTTCCGAGAACACTTACTGTAATCCCAAAGTCGTCAATGAGAACACAAGCGTTCCATGCTCGGGAACTGTGCCTGAGTCTGCTTGAAGAGTTGGCAAACTCAGGCATGGTTCGAATCTGATATGGAAGCCCATCATACCTGAAAATGGAAGTAGATTGCTGTTTTGACATGATTTCATGACGATTCCTCTGAAATCTAATACTCTGACCTACACAGGCAAAGCTGATACAGTAGGAAGGGACGTGAGAGTGTAGCTCTTGACATTTTATCAGAAATATCAGTAATCTTGGCATAACGTGAAGGGTAACTTCTTTGCTCTCTTCTTTGCTTGTGTTTAATGGCATCTCACAAACCAAGTAGGGGCATAGTGACAGCTGCTGTTTGGAGAATGTACATACACAAGTGTACTTGAGTATGGAGAACAAAAATAATGTAAACGCTGGCCAGTGTGAGAGTGGGGAGGGGGGGGGGGGGGGGCAATCGTTCCTGGGCACAGGACAAGTCAATTGTGTCTAGTGTCACGGCTGGTCCGTGTGAGACAGGCGTGGCGGACCCAGAAGCAGACACAACAGATAGAGTTCAATATAATAGACTTTAATGAAAAAATACAAGAGTTGGACAGAAGAGAAGTTCAATCAAGGATACAGTACTTGGGGATGCTGTCTGAAGTGGGCAGTGTCGTGGCTGTGTGGCACAGAGAAGCAGCAGAGTGAGCACGGCTGTGTGGAGAGATGAGGGCTGCAGCGCGTGTGCACAATCCGACGCGCAGGTTGAGAGAGAGCAACGGCCGCGTGAGCGCGGCTGTGTGGAAAGATGAAAGCTGCAGCGCGCGTGCACGATCCGGCGCGCAGGTTGAGAGAGAGCAGCGGCCGTGTGAGCGCAGCTGTGTGGAGAGGTGAAGGCTGCGGCGCGCGCGCTGAATCCGGCGTGCAGTTTGAGAGAGAGAGTCGAAGACAAAAGCGAAAGCAGAGGGTCTAAGCCGGGTTATCAGTCAGCGCAGCAAACAATTCCGAGTCGTGAAGCTAAGGACGTAGTCAGAGGAGAAAAGGGTCAACAACATAGACGGCAAAGGTATATTTAGTAGATACACTAGAAGCAAGAGGTAAACTAGACACTGGGCTTGGAGCACGAAATAATTCGGCAATGGACGGTTGTTCCTGGGTGAATTATATAGCGTGAAAACTAATGAATGAAATGCGGATCAGGTGTGCTCATGCCTGTGAATGAAGCGGCAAAACGGAAGCCGTGGAAAGGAATGTGGGGAGGAGCGCAGGTGATCATGACTTGGCTCGAGCAGAGGGCATGACTTGGCGTAGCGTTACAGTACCCCCCCTCCTATGGGCGCCACCGGGCGTCCTAGCTGGTGCTTCTGGGTGTTGCCGGTGGAAATCAGAGATTAGATTCGGGTCGACGATGAACCTGGCGGGGACCCAACTTCTCTCTTCAGGCCCATAACCCTCCCAGTCGACGAGGTACTGTAGGCCTCTGCCTCGGCGTCGGGCTCTTAGCAGCTTGCGCACGGTGAAAACCTCACCACCGTCAATGAGTTTAGGAGGAGGGGGAGGGCGGGGCGGTTGGGATAGAGGGCTGGGGACCAGTCGTCGGAGTTGCGACACATGAAACGTCGGGTTGACGCGGCGCATAGAGAGAGGTAGGGAAAGTCTAACGGAAACAGGGTTAATTATCTTGGTGACCGTGAATGGTCCGATGAACCTGGGAGACAATTTGTGGGAGACTGTCTTGATGGGAATGTCTCGGGTAGACAGCATCACCCTCTGACCCACTCTGTATCTGGGGGCTGCCGAGCGGCGCCGGTCAGCTTGCCGTTTAAAGGTGCTGATGGTGCGCAGGAGACGGGTTCTGGCCTGGGACCACACTCTCTTGCAACGGCGTACAAAGGACAGGGCTGACGGCATGTTTACCTCCTCCTCTTGGGATGGGAACAGTGGTGGCTGATAGCCCAAGCAGCATTGGAAGGGAGAGAGGCCTGTGGCAGAGGTCGGTAGAGAGTTGTGTGCATACTCGATCCAGGGGAGTGTCCTGCTCCAAGTGGTTGCATCACGTGAGGCCATGCACCTTAGGGTCTTTTCCAGTTCCTGGTTCAATCTCTCCGTTTGCCCATTCGACTGAGGGTGATAACCAGAGGATAGACTGGGTGTTGCTCCGATTAACTTGCAAAATGCCCTCCAGAATCCTGCGGAGAACTGGGGGCCGCGGTCAGATACGATGTCGGAGGGGAGACCATGCAGACGGAAGACGTGGAGGATCATCAACTCAGCCGTTTCCTTGGCTGACGGGAGTTTAGGCAAGGGGATGAAATGGGCAGACTTGGAGAAGCGATCCACTATGGACAGTATGCATGTATTTCCATCAGAACTGGGGAGACCGGTAACGAAATCCAGAGCGATATGAGACCAAGGCCGGTGAGGGGCTGGGAGAGGATTCAGGAAACCGGCCGGAGGTTTGTTGGTCGACTTATTCCGGACGCAAGTGTCACAGGCTGTCACAAACCCATCAACATCGGTCTTCATAGATGGCCACCAGAACCGTTGCTGAAGGAGGGAAAGGGTGCGGGCTCTCCCCGGGTGACAGGCAATTCGGGAGCTGTGCCCCCATTCCAGCACCTGAGATCGGACAGACGCTGGGACAAAGAGGAGGCCGGGGGGAATGTTGCTTGGACCTGGTTCCCGACTGAGTGCCTTCTTCACCTGCGTTTCGATATCCATGAGAGCGGCTGCCACAAGACAACGAGGGGGCAGGATCGTCTCGGCCGGCAATGGTTCATGGGGTGTGGAGAACTGCCGGGACAGGGCGTCAGGTTTTCCATTTCTGGAGCCCGGGCGATACGAGAGTGTGAAGTTAAAACGGGAGAAAAACAGGCTCCACCTGGCCTGACGGGCATTGAGCCGCTTGGCTGACCTGAGGTACTCCAGGTTCTTATGGTCAGTCCAGACTAAGAACGGAACGGCAGTTCCCTCCAGCCAGTGTCTCCACTCTTCCAGTGCTAGTTTTATAGCCAACAGCTCTCGATCTCCTATGTCATAGTTCCTCTCTGCTGGGGAGAGGCGACGGGAGAAGAAGGAGCAGGGGTGTAACTTACTGTCCTTGGGGGATGTTTGGGACAAGATGGCTCCGACCCCTGACTCGGAGGCATCCACCTCCACCACGAACTGAAGGGTAGGGTCTGGGATAATTAGTATGGGTGCAGAGGTGAACCTGTGCTTCAGGACAGTGAACGCATTATCAGCCTGTTTGCTCCAGGAGAAGGGGATCTTGGTGGAGGTTAGAGCAGTGAGAGGGGCTGCTACGGAACTATAATTTCTGATGAAGCGCCTGTAAAAATTAGCAAACCCCAAGAATCGTTGAAGGTCCCGTCTTGAGGTAGGAGTGGGCCATTCTGTGACGGCAGTTAATTTAGATGGCTCCATTTGTAGACTGGAAGGGGAGATGATGAATCCCAGGAATGACACGGAGTCTCTGTGAAATTCACATTTCTCTGCCTTGACATAAAGCTTGTTTTCAAGGAGTCTTTGCAAGACCTGTCGCACATGCACCCTGTGCTCCTTCAGGGAACGAGAAAAGATTAAAATGTCATCTAGATAGACAAAGACAGAGATGTTCAGGAAGTCTCTCAGGACGTCGTTGACCAGGGCTTGAAACACCGCAGGAGCATTGGTCAGCCCGAAAGGGACCACCAGATACTCGTAGTGGCCTGTCGGGGTATTAAAGGCGGTCTTCCACTCATCTCCCTCTTGTATTCTCACTAGATGGTATGCGTTGCGCAAGTCAAGCTTGGTGAAAACACATGCTCCTTGCAAGAGCTCAAAAGCAGTAGACATGAGAGGCAGGGGATACCGGTTCTTGATAGTGATAGCATTTAGGCCCCTGTAATCAATGCAGGGACGAAGGGACTTATCCTTCTTAGCCACGAAAAAGAAACCAGCCCCAGCCGGGGAGGACGAAGGGCGGATGATCCCTGCTGCCAGTGACTCAGTGATGTACTTGTTCATAGCCTCCCTCTCGGGGGCCGAAAGGGAGTATAAGTGCCCCCTCGGGGGGGTAGTGCCTGGGAGGAGATTGATGGAACAGTCGTAGGGTCTGTGGGGTGGCAGAGAGAGGGCACGTGACTTACTGAAAACTAGCCGGAGGTCGCTATACTCGGGCGGGACATTGGACAGATCAGGAGCTTCCTCATTAACTACAGAGGGTGGTGAATGAGCTCTGGCAGAGTGAAGGCATGAAGACAGACAGGCAGGGCTCCAATCGAGAATGGTGTTCTTGGCCCAATCAATGTTGGGATTGTGTCTGACCAGCCATGGATTCCCAAGAACGACTGGAGCATGAGAGCTTTTCATGATGAAAAAGGAGATGGTCTCTACGTGGTTACCTGAGGTTCGAAGGGTGACAAGGGGTGTGCAGTGAGTAATGGGAGGTAGGGAGCTTCCATCAAGGGCCTGGACAGACAGGGGCTTGTCTAGGGGCAGACGAGGGATTCCTAGCTCCCTTGCTGTAACGCCACAGATCAGGTTTTGGTCGGATCCAGAGTCAATGAGAGCCTTGAGTGGTTGGGCTTGGTTGTTCCAGACGATCATGATAGGTAGTAAAGAACGTTTACCTGAGAGGTTTTCTTGTGAACGGCCCTCCAAGACTCCCAGTTTCATTGGGGGGCCTACCTTTTTAACGGACACTGAAGACGGAAATGTCCTATTTGGCCGCAGTAGAAGCAGGCCTCCTTATCCCGCCGACGTTGGCGCTCCTCAGGCGAGATTCGGGTCCGGTCGACCTGCATAGGTTCTGCAGGGGGATTTGTGGTTTGTGGGGGGGTGATTGGTCCTGCTCTCACCAGGGGTGGTGTGTGTTCACGACGCCTAGCTCGGAGGCGCGCATCGATGCGGCCAGCTAGATCCATGAGTCCATCTAGGTCCTCAGGGTGCTCCCGAGAGACCAACTCGTCCTTGACAGCCTCACTCAGTCCGTGAAAAAACACATCATACATGGCACAATCGTTCCATCCACAAGAAGCCGCCAGGGTGCGGAACTCAATGGCATATTCATATGCTGAACGTGTTCCTTGACGAAGTCTCAACATCTGCCCTGCCGCCTCTCGGCCTGAGAGTGAGCGGTCAAAGACTCTTCTCATCTCCTTTGTGAACGCTTGATAATTGGTGCAACGGGGATCATCGGCGTCCCAAAGCGCCGTTCCCCACTCACGGGCCCTTCCAGAGAGGAGGGTGATGACATATGCTATCTTGGAACGTTCTGTGGGGAATGTTGAGGCTTGGAGCTCGAGAGATAGTGAGCACTGGGAAAGGAAAGATCGGCAGGTGCCGGGTTCTCCGCTGTAGGACTGAGGTGGTGGCAGGCGAGGTTCTCGAATAGGCGGTGGTGGTGATCGAACTGGCGGCAGTGGTGATGTAACCTGAAGCTGTTCGATCCGAGAGGTTAGTGCAGTGAGGGTATCTGCCATAAGCTTAAGGTTCTGGTTGACCTGCTGAATCTCCCCCTGGTGGGTGCCGAGGAGGGTGCCCTGGGCCTCCAAAGCGGTCCTGAGCTGTCCCAAGTCTGCTGGGTCCATCTTGGCCGAATTATTCTGTCACGGCTGGTCCGTGTGAGACAGGCGTGGCGGACCCAGAAGCAGACACAACAGATAGAGTTCAATATAATAGACTTTAATGAAAAAATACAAGAGTTGGACAGAAGAGAAGTTCAATCAAGGATACAGTACTTGGGGATGCTGTCTGAAGTGGGCAGTGTCGTGGCTGTGTGGCACAGAGAAGCAGCAGAGTGAGCACGGCTGTGTGGAGAGATGAGGGCTGCAGCGCGTGTGCACAATCCGACGCGCAGGTTGAGAGAGAGCAACGGCCGCGTGAGCGCGGCTGTGTGGAAAGATGAAAGCTGCAGCGCGCGTGCACGATCCGGCGCGCAGGTTGAGAGAGAGCAGCGGCCGTGTGAGCGCAGCTGTGTGGAGAGGTGAAGGCTGCGGCGCGCGCGCTGAATCCGGCGTGCAGTTTGAGAGAGAGAGTCGAAGACAAAAGCGAAAGCAGAGGGTCTAAGCCGGGTTATCAGTCAGCGCAGCAAACAATTCCGAGTCGTGAAGCTAAGGACGTAGTCAGAGGAGAAAAGGGTCAACAACATAGACGGCAAAGGTATATTTAGTAGATACACTAGAAGCAAGAGGTAAACTAGACACTGGGCTTGGAGCACGAAATAATTCGGCAATGGACGGTTGTTCCTGGGTGAATTATATAGCGTGAAAACTAATGAATGAAATGCGGATCAGGTGTGCTCGTGCCTGTGAATGAAGCGGCAAAACGGAAGCCGTGGAAAGGAATGTGGGGAGGAGCGCAGGTGATCATGACTTGGCTCGAGCAGAGGGCATGACTTGGCGTAGCGTTACATCTAGTGTAAAAATGCACTTATTCTTTCATGCAGGTGGGAATCATCTGTCAAATTTTAAAATGTACAGTATATCGCTTATTCTGTTGTGGGTGATGGAAGGCCCGGAGCCTATCCCAGAGGACGTGGGGTGGGAAGGTGGGAAGCACCCTAGACAGGATGATAATCCATTGCAAAAGTGCAAGCATGCACAAACAATAGAAAATTTTGAAACACCAATTACACTAACCTGCATGTCTTTGGACTGTGGGAGGAAACCGTCAGATATATAACACCCAACTAAAACCTGATGCTGTCCTTTGCCAGTTAGGCAAAAAACCTGCACAAGAACTGTATACATTTTATATTATTATTATTATTATTATTATTATTATTATTATTATTTATAATAATAATAATAATAATAATAATACATAGGTCAGGACTCTGTGCAGGACACTCAAGTTCCAACACAGTTCCATGACATCTTCATGGAGCTTGCTTATGATACAGGGACGCTGACATGCTGAAACGGGTTTGGGTCCCTGAGCATACAAAGACATCCTGTACAACTGTGTGTTTTCATTTTTGTGAAAACAGATCAGAGAAGGACGACTATTGTGTGCATTGTGTCAAGCTCAGTATGAAGAGTTGTGAATGTGCAATGTGAAGAGGATGAACGCTGCATGTCCAGTGCCATCTTGTGGACATTATTATTATTATTATTATTATTATTATTAAGAGTAGGGCAGGACATTTAAGCTGGCCACATAAAAAAGTGTTGAAATTATGTTTCCCTAAGCACCATATGTGCTTTACATTCACAGAAAAAAAAAACCTGAATCACAAAACAAAATGTTTAACATTATGAACACTAGGTGTCTCTAGATGTCTGTAGTCATTTTGTTTTGTAAGAGGAACATGCTAGCATGTCACCACTAAATAACTAAACAGCTTATTACAAAGAATGATGTTGAAATATGTTGGCCTCATCAGACCAATAAATTTGGTCACATATTTTTAAGTAATGTAGGTGGGCTTGGATGTATGGCCTAAAACTCTACCCCATAGTCCATCCTTTTGACAGTAAAATCCAGTAAAAGCCTTGACTATGTCTGTGTGGAGTTTACATGTTCTCCCCCTGCTTGGTAGGCTTCCTCTGTGTACTTTGGTTTTCTCTCACAGACCCTGTACAGGATAAGCGGTATAGATGAAGAATGAATGAATGAATGAATGGGTGTATAGGCTGTGTTAGAAGAACTTTTCCATGCCTTTCTGTTCACAAAATTTCTAGAAAAGTTGTTTTTTCTTTGCTCCTTTGTTGCGCTTCACTTGGCATTTTAATACAAACAATCATAGCTCAAATGTACTGTAGTTATATAGCTTATGTCACACATGCATAAGAGGAGCCGGTGAGCAGAAATCACCAAATGGAACATGGAAAGGTATACTCGTCTTATGTCTGAACATATGATAAATGTCCTGTATAATAATTTTAATTGTGACTATTTAAATGATGATTAAAGCATTTATTTATTTTATTTAAACAATTGCATAACCTGGAAGATCTCTCCAGAAAAAAGACAGGAAGATTTTTATTTCATATGCTGGCATTTCTCCTGCGGTGTTGCTATCAGTGTGTGAAGAGTGGGAGAAGAGGGTTGCATTGACAATCCATCACAATGGGCAGCACATTGAACACATTTTATAAGTGGTCAGAAACTTGTAAATAACTCATGAAATAATAAAGTTACGTTAAAACCAAGCACACCATTGTTTTTCTTGTGAAATTCCCAATAAGTTTGATGTGTCACATGACCCTCTTCCTATTGAAAAAACAAAAGTTGGATCTAAGATGGCCGACTTCCAAATGGCCACCATGGTCACCACCCATCTTGAAAAGTTTGCCCCCTCACATATACTAATGTGCCACAAACAGGACGTTAATATCACCAACCATTCCCATTTTATTAAGGTGTATCCATTAAATGGCCCACCCTGTATATAAATTTTTGTTCCTTTATTTTTTTTATCAAATATTTTTTATCCTATATTTGATTATTAAAAATTGGTGAAATGAGTGTGAGGAAATATGTATTCATCAAAATTATCAGATGGTCCCTGATGAGCGAGCAATGTGGTCAAGGTGATGGTGGCAAGGAAAAATGCCCTGAGATGGCAACAAGAAGAAACCATGAGAGGACCCAGACACAACAGGGAACCCATCCTCATTTGGATGTTATCAGATAGACTAGTGTTTGACTGATGTTTTACTTCTATTCTGTGTAACCTTTCCATTCCAAAAAGTTTCCATTATTAAATATATCCTTACACTGGGTTACTACCCTACCCAGTGTAAAGATATATTTAATAATGGAAACTTTACAGCACTGTATGTTAGTCTCTCTGGATAAAATATCTGCCAAATACCAAAATGTAAACGTAAAATAATAGGGTGTTTATGTGAGTTGTTTCGATGATCGGCACACACTCCCGACTATGGTGTAAGATGAGGTGACGCCCACACACGCACGCTCGCAGTGCTGATTGGACAGAGCAGACGTAAGTCAAGGACGTCTAACCACAATTTTCCACAGGTTTGGTTGTCGGGTGAGTTTGACCTAATTGGCCTTCCGCCAAACCAAAAGAATGACACACACACACACACACACACACAGATTGAGGGCGCTTGTATAATACACAAAACACAAACTGGCAAAAATAGGAAAAACATTATTAAACACGTATCGTGTAAATCAAAGATAATATATTTATAAATTAATATTACCAACCCTACAAGACGTTTGACATTCTCGTCGCGCTGATTATGTGTTTGTGTTGCCAGATTGGTGTAGGCTGCCGCTGAGTCTCTCCTGCGCATGCGCGTGGGAAGCCCAGGGTAGGCCCTGGTGTTTGTGTAACTCCACTCAATCCAGCGCAACCAAAACAACGAGCGCGAGCTCCTCTTATGACGGCGAATAAACCGGGTAAGTACAGCTATATTATTTGTTTAAAAATGCGACAATTCGTAAACGATTAATGTAGCGTTTGTTTTAACTCCAACGCACAAAAATGTTTTGGAAAAACCCAAACCCTGCGCTTTTATTAGCCTATTTGTGACAAAGCTCGTACGGAGTCCTGGAGGCCTGCTGACCCACATTTCGCTCGCGCGCCGGAGAGCACGCGAGAGAGAGAGCGCGAGCGCCGCGCTGCGCGAACGGTTGCGTGTTTTCTAGCTAGCTAACCAGTTTATATCTACACACACACTCGTGTCCTGTCTGGACGATTAAAAACACCATCTGAACTTTGCTATATTTAGTTCCACCAGCGAAACAAGCCGCGCGCGATAGGGAGTCTTTGCGCGTGAATGTAGGTCACTTATTAAACGGTGCATTGTGCGGATCGGGTGTCCTACTGCACTGTTTATTATCTACAGCATGCATTTAAGCAGATCTACCTTAAAACACGGTCAATTTGCATTGATTGTTATTATTATTATTGTTATTATTATTATTATTGCTGCTAGTGCAACCTGTAGAGAGGTGGTTGATGCAGGGAATATTTCGCTATACTGGAAAAGAGTTTGTAGAAATTAAAAGGTTAAAGCTAAAAAAAAAAAAGCTGATCAGCTATAATACAAATGCTATTGTTATTTCAGGTTGAAGCCTTAATTTTTTTAAACTGTAATTTTGTTTGGTGTGACATTATATGTTCTTGGTTTCCACTGGACTTGATGCTTAAATATTAGGCTTAAATATTACTACGAAATTTACCTAGTTCACAGCAAGATTTTAAATCTGCTGTCATTTCATTTTATTGCAATCAATGGGAAAGCGAGCACATAGAAAACTTTATGTTTATGCCTTGTTTACGCTAAGTTGTACTTCTTTTATCGTCAGCCAAATACACTCACTGTTCAGTAATCAGAGGGCGAATCACAGATGAGAAATTGAAAAAGTAGATTGGATAAGCATTATGTGTTGTCTTAACACGACTCCAGCATGTTAAAATTCACTTATACCACTTCAGCACTGTTATTTCAGCTGTAAAAATATTTAGTTAAGCTTTTCTAATTAATATTTATTGATGCAGGTGTTTTGTTTACATTGCGCAAGTAGTTTTTTAGTAGTTTATTTTAAAGTAGATTATTAATTCCTTATAACTGTTTATAACATCGATTTGACCCAACATTTTGATTTCACTTATGCTGCAGGGTAAACTTCAGGCAAATATCTAAATACTGAAAAACTTTCATTTTTTAATTCTGTCCAACCAGTTTTGTGTGATACTGTGACAAAATCAGAAAATTTTCTGAGACTGGTTTCAGGTCTTCCAATGTACGAAACATAAAGGTATCATAGAAAAAGCGAGTTCTGATCAATGTACAGACAAATGCTTTCTTTTATTTACATAGAAAACGTACATTTCCCTATTAGAAAAGGCTGTTGCTACATTTATCTCTAAAGGCGATTCATCTGTTGCATGTGGTCATTCATTAGAATAAGGCGTTTTATCATAATGCATTGTTCAGGTCATCTAAAATAAATGATATGAAAGCATCATCTAAGCGGCAGGTACAGAATTTAAAGAGAGAGTACTGTGATATACCTGTTCAGTTGGTTAATTGCACAACAGCCAAGCTTTACCTGCACAGAAGGCATGGCTAAAATAAAAACTCTTGCCACATCGTCATGTAGGGCGTTTTCCTACTATAAATATAGTACTATTAAGTTTTGCTGTGTCCAAATCTTAGTCTGTTAATACTTTCTCTTTGCAGCCCCCCGCCTCCTTATCACGTCCACAGTGCTACCTTGGTACATGTCTCTAATTGTGAGTTCTTAAAGTGAAAATTCGTATTGCGAAGCACATTTTCCTATAGGAAATAATGTAAATGCAGATAACCTGTTCCAGCAACCCAAAAATATTACCAATTTTACCAAAAACATATGGAAATAGACATTTAACTTAACTTAATCTTAATTTATGATTCCTCTTGGCATTGGCTGCTTAAAAAATTAACTGAAAGTGACTTTGTTTTCTTCCTGCTAAGAATCTTGGGACTCGTCAGTGTTTCCCAGACATGGAGTTTACTTGGGCCATCCAAATATATTGATGGCCGCCTACGTATATTTGTGCACCCTCTTTAACAATCTGACCATCTGCCATCCGTGATCGATTAACCAGTGGCGGACAGTTCGCCCTCACGCCAACAGAAAAAAACAGGTAGAGGAGGCAGTAAATGCAGTGGATACAACCTGAGGTAAAAGATCAAAGAGAGTAATTGTCGCACATGTTCTGCAGAGAAACACAATTTCACATGGTGAATGGGCACTTTTTTTTTTGAAAAAAACAAAAAAACAAACGCACACACACAGGAGGATTAACCATTAAAACCCAAGCAGTGGTAACGGAGCACTGGACCTATTTAAAAAAATGCTTATACTGAAGTCCTGCCCGTGTATGTTAACAAGAAGGCTTCAGATATCATTTTGAGACGCTTATCAACTTTTTCTTTTCCCAAAGTGTGTATACATTTTTTGGCTGCCTCTGTGTGTGTATATATAAATGCCCGTCTGCTCTGAGGGCTACCACCACAAGTATATTTAAAACCTGTGGGAAACACTGCCCATGGTGCTTTGTCTTCATTAAATCTTGGAAAAAAAAGAAAAAAAAAAAAGCCACAAAAACTTGCTTTGCTTGGCTTTCCACTGAGGCAAACAAGTTTTGAATGGCTTTCGGACATATGCGCAACTTAGCTGCCATTTTTTTCGGCTCAGTTTGTCATGCTTGTATACTGAAAATGCTTCGGAATATGGTCAGAATAGCACTAGTCACACAGCTCCTGATGTACACAGGACAATGTCTTTTGGCACACTGACTTATGAATAGGGTTGGGTATCGTTTGGGGTTTTTTCAATACCGGTGCCAAAACGGTGCCTGAACCGATACTTTGCAAAAGCCACAAAATGATGGTGGATGACTCAAGAATACATTTTTATTGAACAAAAAATTAAATGCTTAAAATTGAACAATATATTAAAAGTTTAAGTACTAGCTGGAAAGCCATAATTATAAACAGAATCCATGTAACATTAGTATTTTACAAATCGTTTGACCATTTGTTAGCATGAATGCAAGATTTGCATTTTGTAATTAACATTACGTTAGCCTACTACTAACCTGCGGAAAGGCTGCTGTCGTCATCATAATCGGTGGACTCCTTTTTGCTAATTTGTGCTTTTAATTTTTTAATCTAATCTAATAAACTTTTAATCTACAGAAATAAAATGGACAGTAACATTACTGCAACAATGTTTTGGATTTGTATTATCAAAGCTTTCCGAAGTCCTCAAGATTTTTCTAATTAAGGAAATAATTAATTTTTCCAATAATTTCTGATACCCCATGAATGCGGTATTTAAATTTTACTTGTGGCCATGGTGTTGATGAATCTAATGCTTATTACAACTGTGTCATCATAGCCCCAGAGAACAAATATTTCAATCGATGGTTCAGGCATTAAAGTGGCACCGAAATTTGCATTCTGTTTCGGTCCAGTACATACCGGTTATTAAGGTGCCATATTGGCACCGGTTTTTGGTACCCAACCCTACTTACGAATGTTGGTGCTCCCTGACTGTGCATGCAGCCTTGTGTTGACATCTGTTGGCGTGTTACAAAACTAGTCTAGAAACTTTTTAATACCTCCTCATATACCTTTCCCCTCTGACTTTGATAATTTGATATTGACCTCAGAATCCACTGTTTTGGTCGTGTGATTAAACTCCAACTTGATGCTGAGTGGAAACCGAATCCGCTTTCAGAGGTGGTCCCGAGAGCGATACGCCGCACTCCTGTGCGAATCGAATCAGATATGGAAGCAAATTGTACATGAGAACAAAAGTAGATCACTTAGTTTTTAAACACAATGTCATAGATTCTGTCCATCTCCCCTGAAATCTATGGGTGCACGTAACATTCGGCAGTATCATTCTTTGGCCTACACAGGCCATAGGTGATGAAGAAGAAAAGCATGTGAAAGCATTACTCTTGACATTTTTCCAGAAATATCAATAATAACAGGCATTGCACAAAAGTTAACTCCCTTGTTCTCTTCTTGTGTTTAATCGCTGGGGGAGGGGGCGCGATCGTTCCTGAGCATGGTATGAATCAATTGTGTTTAATGTGAAAACGCTGAAGGTGTAATGTTGGGAAAATAAGCTAAAAAGCTTGTCGCACACCATTCACCAAAAAATACAAAATAAGTCATGTAATACAAAAAGAACCTTGAAGTGTCCTCCAGTTATAATAAGGTTCAGAATTAATGTACATAAAGGGTCACTGTGGCCTCGTACCGGGTCGTACAGGGTCCATTGTTCAAGTCTCACCTTCAGATTTGTATGTTTGAGTGGGGGGTTTGCATGTTTTACATGTACTTAATGGGTTTGCTTCAGGTACTCCGGTTTCCTCCCATAGTCCAAATACATGCGTATTTGGTTAATTGGTGTTTCTAAATTGCCAATAGTGTAAGTGAGTATGTATGTGTTTGTGTCTCTTGCGATCGATTGGCACACTGCATATATTGCAATGGATTGGGTGTACCCTGGATAGTGCCCCCTAGAGTCCCCAGGGATAGGCTCTAGGCCTCCAGCGGCCCTGAACAGAATTATAGAGGGTGAGTGTTACATTAACAGAAGCGTTATAAAGGGTGAGTGTTACATTGAGGCAAGATTAAAGATTTATTCGGCTTTTCAGTTGTTTTGGCCAGAACTATTTTTGCATACATTAAATTAAACACATAAATGCTTTTAAGGACTGTAAAGTTGCAAAATCAATATAATGCAGGCATATTTCTTCTTTTCTTTTTTAACCTTCTCTGGGTCGCCACTTTGGATCATTTGATCTGCAAGTTATTGGCACAGGTTTTATGCTGGCCACTCTTCCTTACTCTACCCACCCACCAATCCATACATCTATTTTCTCTAGGCTTTACATAGACACTGAGGATGTCCTGCATAGTATATGTCTAGGCAGTTAAGGTGGTGCTGGCATTCAATGCCACTTCATGTGCACAGTGTTAGAATCATATGAAGGCTGTCCTACCATCTGCTCACCTGTGTGATCTGTGCCTACTTTGGTTAAAAAGTGTTCAGTGCCATTTCATGCTCCTGTTTGCTTCTCTTACTTCCAAACTCTATCTATCTGTCTGTCTGTCTGTCTGTCTGTTAATGTAATGGAAGGGTTATTAGACAGTATCATTATCTATTAAGTGTGATCTGGATAAGGATTTTTGCCAAATGCCGTAAATGTAATATTTAGTTATATGATAATTTTTTTTTTATAAAAGTAAACAATACTGACTAGAATCACCAGGGAGCACCTGATACGATATATATCACGATACCCAGGTGCTGATTCGATTTGTATTTTGATTAGTTTCATGATTTTATAAATATTCCAATTCAATATTAATACAATTTTATATTTTGGTACAATAATATACGCTCCTACCACACACAGGATGCGTTGCAGCATGAATAGTTTAGAGCACGGCCTCTTCAAATGCAAATATATATAAAATGTGGTGATGCATGAATTGCCACACAAAAGAATCAGTATCAGTAACTGAATCAATTTTTTTTTTCTCTCCTCGTATCTAGTGGCCCACCTGTAACCCTGCGTTCACACCAAAGTTCGCTCTCGCCGCCCTGCTGTTGACGCCTGTCGCCGCGCTTCGCCGCTCTGACGTAGACCGAATGCCTTTCTTGTATTTAAAGGGGCCGCAAAGCAATCAAGCTTGATCTTATGGAGACTGACCAAAATGTGGAAGAAAACAAGAAATTGATTGATAGAAAGAACTGTATTGTATAAATAAACAAATTATAAGGCATTTGTATGGTGTGGCTTCTGTTAATTGTGAATTGCTAGTCTAATTTAATATTTTTTTTATTATATTATATTTCTTATTATCTTGTCCACGCATCATTTTTTTAAAATTAATGTCCCTGTACACAAACAGGGACATGTCATAAATAACCGGGAAACCCGCTACCGCAATAATTAACTTCTTCTTCATTTTGCTTGGGAACTAATGTCGCCGGAAGAAAAGTTTACAGGACTGCGTTCCGCGGAATCCGCTCAAGCGGAGGAATTCTACTTTTTTATTTGTTGCCGCTCAACCGCGTCATAGCTCATTACCATAAAGATGAGCTGATTTCAACTCCCTTCGCCGCTCTCAACGCGCCGCGCCGCTCTTCGCCGCCGGCTCCCATTGAAAATGAATGACTTCCGGCCATTTTGACGCTCTCGCCGCGTGTGAACGCAGGGTAAGATTTTAGATGAATGGCCACATTTTACCTCATTGAATGTATATATTGAAAAAAAAAAATATATATATATACCTGTATGTATGTATGTGTGTGTGTATGTATGTATGTGTGTGTGTATGTGTATATATATATATATATATATTTATTTTTTATTTTTTGGATTCCTAAGCATTTTATAGGTGAGGCTTGGTGGCACGTTGTCTTTACAATACCGATACTCGATACTCTATTCTGTATTGGACTGAAATATTCATTAATGTGTTACAATCCTTGGAGAGAAATAGTGTGTGTGGGGAAAAGTGGTCTTTATTTTTAAGCACTGATACCAGAAGCCATTAAAAAAAACGAGACAATACTTTCGCATAGACCTCTATGTGCCATTTTCTATCCGTGTGTGTGTGTGTACTGCTGTTGGGTAAGGGATGTAGACGTAGATTATTTTGAAAAAATGGTAATTAACAACTCAAATGTCATTCATAGTAGTTAAGTTGGCTCAGCGCATCATGTAATGTGGTGGGAAAAAAAAAAAAACTTTTACAGAATTGTACAAGATGATTCTTTTGTCCTGAGTTTGGTCATTCCGTGTATGTGGTGTGTTGCATGCTCTCCTAGTGTCCTGGTTTATGGGTCCTCGACCCTTATACTGCTCAAAAATAGGTTCAGTTCATGCACTGAGACTAACCAAGACTAACCTGTCTAATCAGGATTTATACGGACAAAAGAGCTCCTTGACTACTCGTGATTTCAGTCTGTTTTACTTTTGACTGATTTTGTGTTATGTCTTGCATTGGTTGATGTTTGGACTGTTGTTTAAGGGGAACTCATCATTTATGCACATCAGCTGCTGTTCTACTATGAACGTGTGCCAGCTTTTCCTTTTCCCAGAGTTCCTTGGGGACACTGCTGATAGTTTGTTTGGCTCCTTGTGTGTTAAATACAGCAAGGTTAAGATGTAAGGTTTAACTGACGTACAAAGCCTGGTGCTCAGGTTATTCCATAGCACTGAAATGCCAGAGCATGCCGAGTGCCTGCGTTTTCTTTTTTTCCGTCTGCTTCAGAGGAGAGAGCTGTGCCATGAAGTGAGCTCAAAACGGTGAAGTAAGCTGGATTCACTAAACCAGACATTCCCTGGCTAATTGATATTATGATCTGCAGATGCCAGCTAGCCAAGCCACAGGCTTCTGCACCACATGCTTATGTTTCATCGGCAAAATAAATGGCTGCATAACTGCACAATGCAGCATGTGCAGTGTGTTACCCTACTGCTTCCACCAGGTCACCCAGAGCACTTAACCCTCACTGTAGTAACGCATGTGGCATTTCACTGTGCCCACCACATCAGCTCGCCGTGCTTGTCTCTCTTTGATTTTTAATGGAAATACTATATCATTATATATTTTGTCACAAATGCGCTTTTTTTTAAATATAAATTCTTAAGATTAGTACAATTATAAAGCTTGTCATGCTTAGATGGGGTATTAAAAACAACATTATTAGCTGGATGAGGATATAATTAGAATATTGTGATGGATTAAGAGTAGGGTTACAGTATGCTTTTCTGAGATATTGTGAATTTTTTTATTAATAATTTTTTTTCTTGAGTGTAATTAATTATTGACTGATTGATAGGAATTTATATGATAGAATTTTGTAAAGGAAAAAAAAAGGTAAGCCGTTAAATTGAAGGGAAGTAATAATAATAATAATAATAAATGTTAACTATTATATAATAGTTTAATACATAAAATGCAAGAAAATGATTATAAAAAAATAAACACAAGCAACAGAAATAACAATAATAATAAATAAATCAGCAAATAAAAACAATAAATGAATATGAATAAACTAATTAAATTTATTAAATATATATTCATAAATAAAAAAAACTAAACAAATGAATATTATAAATCTATTAAAATGTAAAAACAACCCCATTGCTGGAAATTTGTTTGCAAACTTTGGGTTGTAGTAATGTTTGTAAGAGTTTTGGTGTAGACACGTGAATTGTTCAAATTGGTTTGCATTTTGATTTGAGAAAATCCACTCTGATAACATTGAAGTGATCAGTCTTGCTTTCCTAAAAATTTCAAGTTGCTAACTTCAGCCGTTTTGGAGAGTTGATTTTATATTCGCCCCAAAAATTTTATAATCAGTGTTATACTGTCTGGCTTTAACCAATAATAATTTTAAATGCTAATTATTAATATTTCTTATTGATATTAAAATTGGTGAAAGTTTCTAGAAGCATATGATCTTTTACAAATTTTTGCTAAAATTAAAGTTAAAAATATAAAGTTAAAAAGCAAAAAAATTTTTAGTGTCCATGTCAAATTCATGTTGCAATATCTTAAAAGATTTGAGTTCAAATAAGTTACGGACAATTTTTTCAAATAGGTTTCTTTTTATCTGACAAATATAAATGTGTTATGCATATTTACAAAACGAAGCATGAATCGGGAGATAGGAAGCAGTAAGTATTATGAAAAATTGGTGTTCATGATCTAATCTGAAAATGAACTTTTTCACCTAGGTGAGACACTTTTTAGCACCAATACTTGGCCGTAACATAATTCTATGAAAAGGTGACCAACTTTCCTGTGTAATTAATCGATAACACTTTTTCATGCTTGATCAAGTATTTTTGTTTTAAGGGAAACGCTGCTCTCTCACACTCGGGTTAATCCAGAATTTAAAAGAATTTAGAAAGATGAACAGTTTTATCGTGTGCAGTGATACCAAACAGAAACCATTTACTGCTTCCTTGTGTAAGATTTCTAGAAACAGGCTGTTGTTTTATCTCTGTATCATGCATGACTCTATTGTGACTCCCTCAAGAATGTTTTGTGTTAGATTCCGTGAAGCCTTAAGGAAGTGTGTGATGGTTAATCGGTTCAGTGACAGTCCTCTTCACTACAGCATGCTATCGAGCTTCAAAGCAGGGTACAAGATTCTGAATATGGACGTGGATAACTGGGGTTTAAGGCTGAAAGTTTGTTCCAATGTTGTTGTTGTTTTTTTTTTTTTTCATTTCTGGCAGATTTGACAACTTTTTAGGCTATTGTTCACACACAAACATAGTGAGATAGTGCTTTGCTATGTAATTTTTTTTTCTACAATATTTATTTGAACATAAGACAAATAAGAGCCATCAGAAATAGCGTATTAAAACTACTACTGTAATATGGGAGGATTACAGTATATGGCCAAAAGTGTTTGTATACCCAACCCTCACATCTGCATGTTCTTGTTGAACATTTGTACAAAACATTGTGCTAAACATTTCTGGGAAGGCTTTTTACTAGATTTTGGAGTGTGGCTTTGGTGGTTGTTGCTATTGTCCTGCCCTGATAAATGAAAAAAAGTATAGAAGAGTTAATGTACATGCGTGTTTCTGTTTCGCTTCAAGCTTGTCTTACATTAAACTATATTGTTATTATGGCACGTTTGCCAATCAAAGCTCAACTCCCTAGAGCTCCTTCAGCTGCAACAACTATTCTAGTTCTGTAATTATTTCTTATTTTCCGCCTCTGTATGGCAGTGACGGTGTAATAGTAAGGAACAGCTCACATCTGTACTGGCAGAGCAGGAGCAGGGGCACGCTGACATCTGGCCCATAGCTTCGGCCTCATGGGGACTCTGGAGAGCTTCTGCAGATTTTACCATTTACCCGCTTTACCATAGTGGCTGAACTCCATCTGTGTACTGCACGCTCTGCTGACTCAATGCTGCCGTGAAACAGCTCATTTTATGACACGGGCCATTTACTGTAATTTTAGCCACAATAATTGTGTCTTTCTCAGAATGTTCGAATGCTGCATTTGTAAGATACATGTCATGACAAAATGGTAACAATAAGCCCAATATACCTCAATGCGCACCATTTGGTTAAAGAATAACTGAGAAAGCTCATACCTGTTTCCTTCGAGACACATTAAGCCAGCCAGTTGCATCTTCTGAACCCATTTCCTCTGCATATTCGCTGGTTTCGCTCGGGTCACTGTGGCTGTGACTATGGCTTGATATTGACAATATTGTTATTAGCGCTGGTTAGTATAGATTGAGAAAAGCTGATTAAAAGGAATGTGCTTTTTGTTTTAACCAGTAGCTTTCAATTTCAATTTAAGAGGAGATTATTATTATTATTATTATTATTTTAATTAATTAATTTTAGTGTGGGCTTGATTATGGGGTTTAAACTTTTTTTTTTTACAACACACATATACACTACCAGTCAGAAGTCACACACCTTTTAATTCCATGGCCTTTCCTGAATAAAATTTTTAGTCTACATTTGTAAAACAATCCTGAAGGCTACTAAAATATATAATAATCTCATTTGAACAGTTGATGCTGAAATGTGTCTGCTACTTTTGTTATGTAAAGCCTTCATAATGCTCTAATTTGTTAATTGGTGATTTTTGAGGCTGGTAACTTTAAATGAACTGCTCCTTTGCAAGAACTATTTGCCCTTTGTGTCTTAAAATAACAACCGATTCTTGTTGTATAAATCCAAACTTGTGTCCAGACGTTTGACTGGTACTGTATGATATATAGAATCGAGAGCATTTTATCTTTACACCCATAAGGGCTGAGTATTATGCTGCTCTTTCAGACATCTCCATTCTACATAAGAAGGCTCCTTTATACAGAATACATTACTGTTCAAATCAGTGTTCGTGTCCAGGTCAGTCTGTCTCCTTGTATGGTTCCATTGGCATGTTTCAGATCAGCCAGTTTTGCCATTATGCAAATCATTACGGTTACATAATTAAAATGCGCAATGTCCTTTCAAAAGAGTTCTTTGACTTGAAGGGCATAAACCAAAGGGTTGCAGGCATCCAAATTTAGAAGTATTTCCAGTTGGATAACATGTGTTTGTGTTTGCTTAAATCTGTGGAAAATCATTGTCTATTCTTATGTCTTGTAGAGGTTTATCAAATGTTCCCTATTAGGACGTTAGTAACAAATTAGATCATTAGTAGAGATTCAACGATCTGTCAAGGCAACAACAAACACACCAATGTCTAACAGTCTCAAAACTGATTTAAAGTCAGAGTTGGTGAGAATTTTGTCCTGTGGTAAATCCTGTAACGGCATTAGATGGAGGTAAATGGTTCAATTGTGTGACAAGTTGCGTGTTACCACACTGACTCCAAAATTGTTTTTTTTTTTTTTTTTTTTTTTTTCTTTTAAATGTAAACTTTTTTTTCAATTTGAAGTAGTAACATTTTTTTTTTGTTCCTCTACAATTTTACATGTGATGCACTCTAAACTATTTACACCTCACAGCATCCTATGTGATAGGAGCAAATTATTTCATTTTGTTTAGAACTGTAACGAAATCGTGATATTGTATCTGGAGGTCCCTGGTTATCCTCATCACTCACTGGAATGTAGACAATGGCTGACGTTGTGAGATCTTGGTTGTGTTTAGACATCATTCATTTTCTTTATCCTTGCTCCTTAGTACATGTATGTTTTATTTCTGTCTAGATTGTCAAATGTTTTGACCAATCCGAGGCCAGTCTAGTCATTTTATTCCTTGCAAACGGACTTCTAATGGTGTTGCATCATGGGGCATTTTGCTGATTTTTTTTTTTAATAGTTCCTAAATCTGTAATTTCCCTCTGGATTAATAGAGAATGGTTGTCTTAAATCAAAAGATATTTGTTGTTTTGGCTCATATCATTGCATCGTAACAACTCCGAGGGTTAAATAGCCTTGTATAATAAAAGGTATAATCGAAAAGTATTATAGTGTTTTTATAAGAGAGGTTAAGGGTTATTTGTATATCAGTCTAGCTAACTAACTTGCTGTATGTTTTGTAAGTGACATTAGCTACAATTAGTCTTTTAGGTCTCAGGGCAGCGACTCGGGCACGCTGGGGCTTTCATGTGACTGGTGGTGTAGCTACCGAGTCACTGATTTATCCACACATGTGAATGATTCTAAAATGAAACATAAACTAATTAAAAATGTATTCATTTATGACCACTTGTGATGTAGGTATTTAAGTTTAGAAGGAGAAGCTAAGCTGTGTTCTACAAGACTATAGATTTCACTAGAGCTATGAATCCTAGATAGACTTGATTTGTGATTTAACCAGTAATGTTATTACTTTTTGTCTGATACAGCTGTACCTATATTCTTACCTGTTTTGAAATATTAAAACAAATAATAATAATGTTTATTAATACTTCCAATAGTTTTTAAGTTTTAATGTTACATATCGTACAAAGTGATGATCTTTTATTTCCCCTTGCCCATGTTCTGCTCTAGACTCCAGTCCAGTAGGTGGTGTTATTGCTCCGAATGCCCATAAACTCAAAAAAAAAAAAAAAAAAAGAGCGTGAACGGTAGTCTAGTAAAGTTAAAGTATTTTGAAGGTACTCTGGAAGACGTAGGTGATTTTTGATTTTTCTGTTGTATAATTTCAAACAATTCGCCAATTAATAATTGTAGGTTTATCTAAATAACAAATTCTGAATTGATTGAGTCAACAAGTGATTTAGAATCAGAGAATTGACTCAACCCACGAATAATCAATGAAATTTTTTACTCTATTTAATCGCACCGCTGTAGTCTTGAGTTTGTTTTGTGTGGTTCCTTTTTGTTGGACCAGTTAGAAGGTTGTGGTGTTGTTGCTGTCCTGCTGTAATTGCTTTAAGAGGAGGTGGAGGTGGAGGAAGTGTGATGGAGCTCTGCATTGCCGATCAGGCAAAAAATATAGGCCTGTTTCTGTGCTTCATTGGATAATCTCAGCTGGACACTGTAGACTTTTACCTTTTGTTAAGAACTCCTGCTGTAATCCTAAAGACTGCCCTGGGCTTATCCCAAGATTCTTCTTCTTCACCATATGCTCAAGCTGAACATCCATTTGAGACGCTATAATTCCATATAAATCTGCTGTCTCCTAGAAGAGGACGGTTTCCTGTTTAATCCTGTTTCCTCTACATGCCATCCCTAGGAATCTTTTTTCCTCTCTCTTGTTCCCTCTGGCTCTCTCATTAGGAAACTAAATCTGCCCAGATTTCTGTCCAGGTGCTTTGGGACAACATCTATTTGAAGGTGCTGTTTAAAAGAATTGAAATTAAACTCGCTGCAGGTTTAACTGGTTTTTAGTCAATGTTGTGTCGGTTCATGAATCATCTTCTGTCACATTTTACACTGCTCTGTGTGGCTCTGCGGATGTGTTAGAGTCATCAGTCTCAAACGCATCATAAGAATGGTATGAATTGGTACATGAGTTATAATGATCATCTATAATAAACATAATCAAGCCGGTTATTTGGAGATATGAGTTTGAATCCCGGCAATGCGACGACCATCCATCCGAAAAGCATGCAGTGCTTTTTGAGTGGGAGGGGCCTGCTCCCCCTCCAGTCAATCACAGTAACACTACACTATCACAGTACCAACATGGCTGTTGGTACGCTCGTGCGTGTAGGGGCTTTTTTCCACATTTCTGCATTTGATCCCAAACTAATACGATCTTGAGATTGTAGGAAATCCTCACAGATTATCCGCTTGTGACGGCTTGCCGCAGTGTAGAAAAAATCTCAACACGTTTTTTTTTTAGCATGCTGACCGAAAAAAACATTGTAGCAATGCTGGGCAAGTTAGTTGTAGGTAGGTCAGAGCAGGAACGATTCAACTTATCGCAGTCTCACTAGTGCTTGAATACCATCAGGGTAGAAGGCTTTCTCAGTTTTCTGGAGCCATTGATTCTCAACGATCGAGCATTCCACTCGCTGAATGTTCATGAGGATGACTGCATTGAGCGCCAAGTCACCTCAGTCAGGGTTGCCATTCATGAATGTACGGCCTTCTTTAAAAAGCTTGGACCATTTAAATGTTTTGCTGCAGTCTCATCATCCTATGGTCATCGAAGTCTTCCATAAATGTTAACTGCTTTTATGCCTTCTCTCTTCAGAAATTTCATCTAGTCCTCATTTCAAGTAACAATAAGTAAAAATTTCAGAAATGAAAAGTTGTAGCAAATATGGTCTCGACACATTGAAGCGGGTTTGAGGAAAATACTAGAGGGTTTCGACTAGTTTAACAATCTGTATGTACTTTGTAGGTAAACTGAAAGTTTGTGATGGCTTGGTCTGAGTTTGATGTGGTTCTTTGGACTGATGTGAAGTCCAAACCAAAGTACACCGTAAGTGAGTAAGTCGTGTCATTTCCTTTTTTTTTTTTGGATTTTTCCCCGATTTTGTCCCTAATTTAGTCGTGTCCAATTCCTCCCCGTCACTAGGGGGCTCCCACATTAAGGCTACTACTACCACTCACCCGGGAGGGCCGAAGACTATCACGTGTTTCCTCCGAACCACGTGACGCCAGCCGACCGCATCTTTTCGAACTGCTCGCTCGCGCACCGTTGGGGGCGGCGTAACACACTCGGAGGACAGCGCTATCCATTCCCTCCGTTGCGCGAGCTCACAGACGCCCCTGATTGGCCGTAGAGCCGTGATTAATGTGGGAGCACTAAGTACCTCTCATCCCTCCCCTCTGAGAGAGCTCGGCCAATCAGCTCTCTCTAGACTTCCGGCTGCGAGAGGTTACAGCACCACCCGGGATTCGAACTAGCGATCTCCGGATGATAGGGCGAGCGCTTTAACCACTGCGCCACTCGGAGGCCCCGGTCGTGTCATTTCCGGGCTAATGCAAAGACATTTTGTACAGGATTAGAAGATGAAAATGGCCATGTGATGTCTAAAGCTATGTTTAAAGCAGTTATACAGTATAATTGATGATCTTGTGGTCAGTTCAAATCAGTCCACACTTTGTAGCTTGGTACACCTGCGTGGGCAGAATCAAAAAAGATTATCGCTGTATGAGAAGTGACATGAACACAGCCTTTCAGTTTAATTTGAATATTTTAATTTAAATATGTTCAGTAGTTTTTAATACTTGCGAGAAATATACAAATCAGACAGTCACCCTTCTGTGCCATTCTCTAAAACACACAGTAACTCTCATATCCCCTGTATATTCAGACAGGCTGATGGTTAATTTAATCCAGCTAAAAGGTCAGTACAGTGATTGGAAAGTTTATAGTAAAAGTGGTGAAACCCTCTCTTGCTGGTGAAAGAACAGCTCGGGTTTGACAGCACGACTAGTGATTTTAATCTTAACCATTTCACGTTTTCTTTTTGTTCCTTGTCATATATAGTGCTATTCGAATCAGACTTTGATAGCTGTTTGCTTAAAGTTAAGGGTAAACTCAGCTGTCTTTTTCAAAGCAAGCAGTCACGGAGTTACCATTGCTGTGTTACTGCTTAGTCCCCAGATGTCCTTTGATTTCTGCTCATTGCACTTCCATCAAAGCACTTCCTTTCCTTTATTCTCAAATCTGACCTTACTGAGCAATATTCTGGAAATTCTCAAACGTCTGACTTTCTTTAAGTTGCATGGAAAATGAAATGTACGTGACTGAAGGATGTAGAATAGATTGGATGGAAACTGTGGTGTAGTCTTTCCTGGAGACTGGATATAAACAAATACTGTTCTTCAGATGCACTGATCTTCACTCAGCTTCAGATGTTCCTCATTTCTTCAAAGGGATGAACGGGAGAAGACCTGCTAGTGGAAGGGTTGGCGTGACTCTGCAGAAACTTTTTTTTCCCCCAACATACAGCCTCTTCACCGGGATTCCACTCTAAAACATTTCTTGCTGTCTCACAAGGTAGACATTTTTGTTCACTGACTTGCCAGCATAAACCCACGGCACGACCACAAAAGCGTTCCAGTGTTATAAAAATCTATTGACCTTTCACAGCATAATTCCTGTGATAATGACTTTTGTTAGAAGTTAGAAATAGCGTCTGATTTGTCTATAAACCAGAACGTGCTCTCTTGGATGCCTAGTTTATTGAAATATCTCATTCTTCATCTTGTATTTATTTGGATCTCCTTTTAATATGCATGATGTTGTTTCCATTTTGGAGTGCTTTAATTTAATTAATAACAGTGAATGACATGATGTTGTTAGTCATTCACTAGGTTGATTTTATAGTCTCTCAGATTGGACATATAAATCACTGAATTAAAGGTTTTTCTTATGTCATTCACTGGTTTGATTTTGATGTCTATTGCAAATATCCTGGTTTATGAGATGCTAAGGTGTATGTCTGTGTGTATGTGTGTGTCTGTCCTGTAGTATTATTGAGAGGGATTTCGATTACAAGCCATTGGTGAGAATAAAAGCCCCATGTGCAAGGTCATACAGCGAGACCCAGAGCCATAACATCACTGCTCTAGCAGTCTCAAGATAAGAAGCCCCAGTCTTCATAAGACCTTATGGATTTAGCCAGTCCCTGCGTATCTCCATGGCAACAGGGTTTATTCTTTAAGTCTCCGAAGGGGTGCTGTATAGGTGTGTTTTGGAACAGAAGGTGTCTGGCACCTGATTGTATACCATATGTAACATTTACTTTCTTCACTGGAAGTACATGAAATCCATGAAGACATGTCCCAATGTCTCTCTTTTCAACCCCACTGAACTTCCCACACCAACATCTTTCATAAAAAAGGAAATGGTAAAAACAAAAAAAAAAAAATAGACTAAGTTAATATACTTATTAAAAATGAAAAATGTATATACTTAAAAAGTATGAATTGATTCTGAATCAAGAACTGATCCATCGATTCCAGTCATCGATTCGACTGACAACAGATCGATTGAATTTCTTAATGCAGTGTTTCCCCGCAGTGTAGGACTTCCATAATGGTGGTACAGGTAGTGCATGTAATTTATGTAATTCAATGAAAAGTTTGTTGTTTTCAGTTTTGGAATTAGGTTATAACTAGGGCTGGGTACCGGAAACCGGTGCCAATACGGCACTGGTACCTATAGAACCGGCATGTACCGGACCGAAACAGAACGTGAATTTCGGTGCCTCATTTCGGTGCCACTTAAATGCCTGAACTGTCGATTAATATATTTGTTCTCTGGGGCTATAATGATGACACAGTTGTAATAAACATTAGATTCATCAACACACATGATCGCTAGTAAAATTTAAATACTGCATTCATGGGGTGTTAGACATGATCGGAAAAATAGATTATTTCCTTAATTAGAAAAATCTTGAAGACTTCGGAAAGCTTTGATGATACAAATCCAAAACATTGTTGCAGTAATGTTACTGTCCATTTTAATTTTGTAGATTAAAAGTTTATTATTAGATAAAAAAAAATTTAACGCACAAATCATCGGGAAATGAGACCATCCGAGATGCGCGTGAACGCAGCAACTAACGTTACACTTGCTCTGACTGCAGCAGGAGGTCTACCGCTATCTTAACTTGCTAAATTAACTTTCGTTAAAATGGCTAAAACTAAACGGTCGAACGTGTGGCTATATTTCACAAGAAAGGATTCCGACACCGCGACGTGCAGTAAATGTTTTACAGCAGTCGCGTGTAAAGGGGGAAACACGTCAAATCTAATGAAACATTTGAGGGCAAACGGAATAAACTTAAAGCAGAGGGATGCGCCGTGTTTGACAGCTTACAGACAACAGCTGGCACTATTGGTGTGGATGAGTCCAGTCCCAGTCATACCAACCGTAGCAAAAAGGAGTCAACCGATTATGATGACGTCAGCAGCCTTTCCGCAGGTTAGCAGTAGGCTGATGTGACGTTAACTGCAAAATGCAACTCTTGCATTCATGCTAACAAATGGTCAAACGATTTGTAAAATACTAATGTAACATGGATTCTGTTTATAATTATGGCTTTCCAGCTAGTACTTAAACTTTTAATTATTAATATTAAATTTTAAGCATTACATTTTTTTGTTAAATAAAAATGTATTCTTGAGTCCACCATCATTTTGTGGCTTTTGCAAAGTATCGGTTCAGGCACCGTTTTGGCACCGGTATCGATTTGGCACCGGTATCGAAAAAAACCCAAACGCTACCCAACCCTAGTTATAACTAATAACTAATTCTATTTAAGTTTTTACATTTATTTGCTGCTTAAAAGTAATATTTAAAAAATAATAAAAAAACACTTATGGTATTTAAACAACATGATTTTCATATCACACTTAATTTGGGAATGGCTGACATCATCGATTAAATTGTACAGCTCTTAAAGAAGAGCGGTGTGGCGGTACTGGAGCTATTTAAAGTCCAAACCATAGCAAAGTTCTGTGGTGCGTTGCAAATTACTGCCGAAGACATGTTTTATCTAAAACTAGAAATATTGTCAAAGCTATCCAGTGGAACATGCAGAATGCAATCCCTTAAGGTCACAAAGACCAGCAGTGTCAACCCGTACTGTGGAACAAGCAGCAAAAGAATATATATATATATATATACAGTACAGACCAAAAGTTTGGACGCACCTTCTCATTCAAAGAGGTTGAATTTTTGTTATGGCAAGAAAAAAGCAGCTAAGTAAAGAAAATAGAGTGGCCATCATTACTTTAAGAAATGAAAACTTTGAAAGTGTCCCCAAGTGCAGTCACAAAAACCATCAAGCGCTCCAAAGAAACTGGCTCACATGCGGACCGCCCCAGGAAAGGAAGACCAAGAGACACCTCTGCTGCGGAGGATAAGTTCATCCGAGTCACCAGCCTCAGAAATCGCAGGTTAACAGCAGCTCAGATCAGAGAGCAGGTCAATGCCACACAGAGTTCTAGCAGCAGACACATCTCTAGAACAACTGTTAAGAGGAGACTGTGTGAATCAGGCCTTCATGGTAGAATATCTGCTAGGAAACCACTGCTAAGGACAGGCAACAAGCAGAAGAGACTTGTTTGGGCTAAAGAACACAATAAAGAAAACTTTTTGAATGAGAAGGTGTGTCCAAACGTTTGGTCTGTACTGTATATTCCTTAAGAAATACAACACAAAGCTTCTTATCTTGCTTGGCATTTAAAAGTGGGTGTGTTTGTCAGAAACTGCTTTGATTGATCCAGTCTATGTTGTCGAATTTACAGTGGCCTTAAATGGTCTGTTGTATGTCATTTAGCAGACATTGTTGTTTTTGCAAAAAGACAAAGTAAGTCTGTTCAAAGTTTTCGTGTGTTGATCTTTAAGAGAAAGATCGACTGCACTGTGTATCAAGGCTTTAGTTATCTATGTGTGTTTAAGGATTCATGATTTAAGATGGTATTATGATTTATTTATTAAAATGAGATTTTGGTTTGTAGTTTCATTATGGTCATCGTTCATGTTTGAATCTGGCAAAAAGGAAGACTTAATGGACAAGAAATATAAAATGCTGAGTTGTATTTCAGTTGCATTTTGGAGATGTCGAAGTATTTGGTTCAATTAAAATGAACTCTGGTGCGGTTCACTTGGATAAGTGTGAACGCTGCTATCCAAACCTCCGTACGCACCAAGCAAGTAAACTGAAACCCCTTGGAAAGGTGGGTGTCTGTCGACTTCCAAAGGAATCTGTTGCTGGTGCTGTTCGAATGAAATCTGAGCACACCGTGGACTAAAGATATATAGAAGAACCAAGTCTGCTTTACTACCATTTTCTGATAATGGTTAAATTAATTAATAATAATTCAATTTAATGAGCATTCAAAGACATTGTGCATGAGAACACAGGAGCACCCATGAAAGTACAGAAGTGCTGCCCTCAATAACAATAGCATTCGTGACACGATCCTGAACGTTTTAGTGAAATGTCATGTTTTTGAGTGCATGCCAGGTTTTTCATAACAGTGAACCAAATGTACTGCAACATTTAATGCATTGTTCTGAAATAGGAAAACCAAATTATCAATTATCAATTATCACATCATAATTCTTTATATTAACTTAAAGGAGTACATTTAAAAAGGATTAAGATTAAAATTGGTTCTTTTTCGATCAACATCAACATGCAACATCCTTTCACTGACTTGCAAGTGCGCCCTCTTGTTGGGTATGTGAGATATGAAAAAATATAGTGCCAAACAAAAAATTTTAGTCGTTTAAATTGTTTAGCGCAATATAACAATTAATCATTAAAGTCCCTAGTTTTGATTTGTGCTTTAAAGCCAACTGAAAGCCGACTAAGCCTAGCACCATTCACGATCAGCCCGACAACACCCACGTTACTGGTGTGAGTTGAAAGGCACTTCAGAAGGAAGCGCTTTATCACTTTAACTCTGAACAGAACATTTCCTTCAAATGTTTTGGACACACTTTTTACCGTCAAGGTTTATTTGGATAGATAAGACAAAAATATTCTATTTGAGCTTTGGCTCGCATGGAATGAATGAAGTGCATACTTATTTGCTTTATTAAACACAAACATAGACTCAGCGTTTTGCCATTCAAATTCATGAAGTCAAATTTCCATTTAAAGTGTTTAGTAGACGGCCTTTGTAGTGCAACGGCTTTGTAGTCTACACTGAGAAGCCAAGCCTTGCACACAGACTGATACAGTACGTCTGTTAGAAAGGACGGTGTTTAAGTGTAGATGTGTAGAAGTGTTTGGTGAAGAGCGGGGTCAGAGAGGGCACTCTTGGCAGGGGACGTGTACTCCACCTGTGCACACCTTCATCATGGCTTAAATGGTGATCACGTCAAAGGTACATGGATTGGTCAAACTTGTGCTTTTATCAGGGATACAAATTTTTTTGAGAGTTTAAATTGAAATTTTACTTCTCTACATTTCAATACAATATTTTTTTTCTGTAGTTATATGTCTGGTTATATTCAGCTGTTAGATTTATATGATTAATACCATTCATTACTAATGCCTACAATTTGTAGTTCAACTATTTATAGTTACCAAGTGTATATGACTTTGTACTGTAGTTCTGGTTCGCATGACTGTGTTTATCTGTTACCGTTTCTGTAGTAACGGCTCATTCAGACTAATAGGTGTGCTGCTTAACCAAGAAACACTGTACACTCTTACAGCTGAAAACTTTCTTTGAGGAGATGTGAAGTCATCTTTGTAACAAAGTCAGAACATTTCACCTTGCGAAAAAGATATAATATATCTTAATCTATCTTGTATAATAGGAAAGAATTAGTTTTTTTGCGGCAGCTGTAAAGTCTTTAAGTGTATGGTTCGTCCGTGATTATAAAATAATTTTTTGTATTAATTGTGGTAAAAGATGAATAACACGTTAGTGCTTTCATTTTGTATGCACCTTAATTCTCTGATTCATTCCTAATTTTCTATTGTTATTATTAGAGTGGTATTATTAGTAGTATTATCTACATCATCATTAAAATGATTTAACGCATCATTTTTTGCATTATTGTGTTTTGTGTATTGTTGTTGTGACGTATCTGTTTTATTTAGCACAATCTTGGCTATATGAATTGCACTTTTATTTCAACCAGCTATACAAACATGACTGAGTAAAACATTTAAAAATGTGTCACATGGAGAAAGAAATGATACAAATACATGTGATCACATGTTTTGTATGGATGCATTCAAGTCCAAAAATAATAATGTGAGCATTTGGTGTTTCCGAAATTTTTGCAATGCCATTCCCATAATTCCGGTATCACTAACATTTACTGAGAACAGTTCTAGATGTGTAAAACAATTCGATGCCGCCCACACACAATACTTCAAGACCTAGAGTCATGCGGAAATGTGTTCGCTATATAAAGTTGGTTCCTGGGTGATGCTACAACCAGCTGTAGCTGGGGGTCTAGAGAGCAGACGGCCGCACTCTCTCCGGGGTTTGTCTTGTGACAGACCTCGCCCACCATGGTTGGAAGTTGTTGCTTTGGTGGGAGAGTGTTCTAAAAGAGAAACTCGTGGGATTTGGCTACGACTACCCAAAATCTCCCCACCCAGAAATCATCAGTAAGTATCTGGGAATAACGGCACACTTCAGTGATTAATGTTTTTTGTTTGCATTGACTGCGTGGAATAGAAGAAGCCAATCTGTTCTCAACCAAACACACAGGGACCTAAAGCCAGCCTGATTGGTGCAATTTTATAGAAAAGCACAAATTGCTGAAAAATCTCGATAGAAAGACACCAGAACACCCGGTGCATTACAGAACCTATACAATACTAGGCATAATTATAATGTTTTGTCTTGTAATTTTAGGGTCATTGGTGTGTATGTGTGTGTCTGGATCTGTATATAATTTCTGTTATGCATGATTCTATCCTACCTGGATTTTATATTCTGTAATCAGTAATAAGTACAAAACAACATGTTAAATATCTATAGACACAGTGTACGCTGTTTTTCTGGGCTTTTTCATGCAATTGAAAGTGTAGGACTGTTGCGCATATATATTGGCACCTTTACCCAGAGTTTAGCGGTAATGACTGGCAGGGGTTTATGGTTAAACACAGTTTATCAGTCTGCTACTGTGCCACTGCTGAAGTAGACTTGCTGATTTCTTCTGGCCTCACCATTTTACTTCTTTACTTCTGTAAAGAAACATGTTGAATATATCACTGCTCATTGTTTATTTGTTTTTTTGCTGACTCTTTGGTTTGTGCAGTAAAAATGCACTGGAAAATGTGTAAAATGCATGAAGAAACGGGCAAGAAGAACCCTTTTTCCCCACACAGGCATTCCATCATTGTCTCACTGAAGCTCGTGTTAGGGAAATGGCTCATCCTCTAATATTTCTTCTTCTTATTTTTGCTTCTTATTTAAAGATGTGTTCTGCTTATTTTATCTGAAAGAATTACAATAACTGTATAATCATCTTAATGCCTAAGTGTTTAAACTGTTATTCAAACATCTGCTTGATGTGCCTAACATGATAAACCCAGAAAAAATAAATATGTCAAAATGATTTTAAAAAGTAAATTGTTTTCACAATGTAATACGTATTTAGTCACATGACTAGGGCTCATTATCATATTTGATGCAAGCAAACAGTAAGAGATTCTGAAAAGAAGAGGCGTTAAGTATCATTTGAGTTTTTTTTTTTTTTTTTTTTTTTTTTTTTTAATCAAAGTTCACAGGACGGCAGTTTGAAAGAAGGCAAGTACTTGCAATTTTTCATTAATTTGTTCGCCAATCGTCCATCAATACTTACAGTTGTCTGCAATGCCTCAAGCCATGAACATTTGCGAACGAGTGTGCAGTCGATTACGCAATTTAACAAGTCTGCTGTTGATTGATTCAGTTAATTGATATGATGAATCACTTCCTACTTTTTTAAACTATTTAGGTGACCTTTCAAATGTTGATTTAGTATTATTTATGTAGCTCTTTTAACAATGGTCACTGTTGCCAAGAAGCTTTACAGAACAAAAACAAATATGGAAATGTTTTAAAAAGTGTGAGGAAATGTGTATAAATCAAAATGATCGGTGGCTGATGAGCAAGCCGAGGATGACGGTGCCAAGGAATGAGAAGCCACTGAGAAGCCAATAGGAAGAAACCCTAAGAGGGAACCATCTGCATCTGGGTGTGATATCAGTTAGCAGGGATTGATCTCAAGTCATACTGTGTGTTTAAGTTATTATGGAGTTCACTTTCGTTATTGGAGGTTCAGGTACAAAACTGTTTGTGGAAACTTTAGTACTGAACTCTTGAGCGACTGCAGTCACAAATCCGCAGAGAAGAGCTGTCTGCATCAACCCAGTCCAAGATCGTCTTCATGGTCAAGTTGGACCGTCACCGGTCACCACACGCATCCCAAGTAGACCACATGGAGCCCTCCTGAGCAGCTAAAATGTTAGATTTTCTAAAATTGATGAATTCCTTAAAAATACTGCAAACTGCTTCCTTCTTAGAGGTTTTGGGAGATCCTTGCTTATTTTTCTAATTTTGAGCTTATGATAATTTATGGATATGATAAGGATATATTTCTGGTATAAGAAGTGGATCTGGAAAAATAAAAATGTCGAATGCTGTTCCGTTTGCTTTATTACCGTGCTAAATCCTCCTCAAAGACAAACAAGCATGGAGAGCCAGAAATACATGCCTAATGGTTTATTTATTAAAAAAAAATTTTTTGTTAGTTTTATTCTTGGAGGCCAAACTTTTGCTCCAAAAAAGTCTTCCTGTCTGTTACAGTCCTACCCAGTCACGTCCCACATATTCTGTAATAATACTAGCATGTTTTGTTTTTCGTACTCGAGACACAACTTTACAACTTTTTAAATTCTGTTTCTTCTGACATGTTTTGTCTAACGCTTTCTCCAAGCTCTGTGCTCCAGTGCGGTGTTTTAGCTCAGGACTGAGGATCTTTGCATGTTGGCGCTCTAGTCTTTCTCTTTATTTCGTGCTGTTTTGAGGGTAACATACAGTGACTGTATAAGCAAATGTTTCAGTGAGATGGATGAATGAACAGTAAGTTCTCTGAAATCCTCTTTCTTCGCCGTTTCCTCTGCTGCTCATTACATCTTTTATAGCAGTTCTTGGCTGACCCACTTGGCAGAGGTGCCAGTGTTTGGCACGAAGGCTGCAGCAGCGGCTCCAGCGTGAGGCTCTCTGCCAGCTCTGTGGTGAGGCCCAGCACCAGTGGTTTTCAGATGTTTTCCGACTCACTGGACTTTGAAAATCCTCGTCAGACAAAGGAAGCTTTTGTGAGCTTGGGGTATGGGGCATTGGGCTCACAGCGCACTCACAGCAGGGGTGCAGATTCGGAGGTGGTGTTAACAAGAAGCATCTCCGAGCCTTCAGGAGAAAATGAAGTAACCTGTGTAGAGATTACTGCTTGCTCATGTGCACGAGATACATTTGAGAATTTTTCGCACGTAGATGCGTATTTAAATGTAGCCCAATGTAGCGAAGCACTGCATTGAAGCAATACAAACTAATTCTAATACAAGAGTTTAACATTTAAAAGCTGCGGTGTTACTGAGCAGCACATATTTCTGTCATCTGAAATAATTAGTGACCGGTGGATCTGTTATAAATGTAAAAAAAATATTTTTGGAGTATCGTACATGGATCGCAGTGTTTCCCACTCATAGCGTATACTCGGGTGGGACGCCCAAGTATATTTACCGATCCTTTTTAAAAATCTGTCCATCTGCCATACGTGATGACTTAACCAGCAGGAAACAGTTCCCTCTCGCGCTAGCAGAATAAACAGGTGCAGGAGCGGTAGTGTGAGAGCAGTGTATTGAGGCACAGTAAATGCAGCGGATGCAAGCTGTCGTTAAAAGTATAGGAAGGCCGTTGCGATGGTCTGCAGAGAAACAGTTTCACACAATGAACAGACTGCTCTAAAAAAAAACCCACACAGGAGGGATTATCCCTTAAATCTCAAGCAGCGCAAGAGATCTGTGCTGCAAAACAGCAGGTGAGGGAACGAGAGGCTTAGCGAATCAATAATCAATGTTCTGTGTGGAATGCAATTAGATATGAACTATTTTAAATAATAAAAAAATCAAGCATTAATATGAAGAGGTCAGTGCTGATACTGTGGTGCACTGTGGGCGGCTATAAAGAAAACAGTGTAAGGGAAACACTGCAGTGGGCCTTTTTTAAAGTAAAACCTAAATTAAGTCCCCTACATGCGTCTGAGTTCCGTTCTGAGAGCTCGTTTGTAAGTCCAATTTGTTTGTAAGTTTAACAAACATTGTCCAGGTACTAGGACACTAACACAGTTGGCTGTACACAGTATAAAACTATCATGTTTCTTATGTTCTTTTGAATCCTGCCGACGGTTGACCGATTCATGCTAAATGAACATGCAATGTCTGCTATCTTTTCATCTCTCTCTCCATTTTCTCAATTATTTTTCTTTTGTCTCCATCGTTATTGCTTGACGCTTCTTAGCAGAACCGGCTTCATCACCGCAGCTTTTACGTTTGCTTCCGTTCATCCCGGGATCCACGCTGCACGCCTGTCACAATGTGATCTGATTTCCATGATTGAACGTGTGAACATGTCAACACTTGGTCATATCTTCGAAAGTTCGTAACTCGAATGTTCTTATGTGGGGGACTTACTGTACTTTAACTTCACACAGACTCAACTAATAATGCGGTTTCTGATGTTGCTGCACAACTAATTTTCACGCTAACGGCGCTGAATACTTTTGCAAACAATGCTGATTTCGTTTTTTCCTCCACATAAAGTGTGTAAATTCATGACATAATCTAAAGGAAGTCTGAATCTTCTCTGACTTTATGAAAAGTGGAAATGTTTTATTCGATTTATGCACTGTAGTGGAGTAGGAACCTCATCAGACAGCCACTCGACAGCGACCGTGGTGAAAATGTGATCACGTCTATACCAGAAATCCGTAAAAGGAAGCAGTTGTGAAGATTAGCTGGAATCGCTTTGCTGCTGGAATGATGTATGGAAACTTTTTTTCTTTTTTTCATTCTTTTTTTACTGGATACTTTTCATATGAATCAAAAACAAATGTTTGTTTAATTATTTAATACAGATATTGATAATATCTAATAATATCCCTACAGGGATATTATCTGATTATCCCTGACTTGGATTTTAAAGGAAGCGTGTTAGAGGATGCTCCAGTTCTGCTGAGCCAGGAGACGGTGTGTATTCCTGAGTGCTTGGGAATGAGAGAGATAAAATGAGAGTTGAGGGGAGGAGGGAATTTCTGCTGTGGAGGAATTTGGTATCTATTTTTACCCCGGCTGGTGTGAGCGGTTGCTATGGTGTTGCCGACAGGCACCGTTGTCATGGCGCCGTGCATACCGAGGATCCGTGTCGGAGTGACTCAAGTACTCTGAGCTTCACTGACCTACATCTGAGAAACACACACACACACACATGAGAGCTTGCAGAGACTTGCAGTGACTGAGAATAATGAAAATGCCCCGGGTGTGTTGTTTCTTTTAAGGAACTTATTATGAGACAGAAAGTGGTACAGTATTTCAGTTGAACGAATGCAAGTGTCGATTAAATCATTCCTGTGATGTTTTAGTCTTTGCAGGCATACAGTATGTACAGTATGTATGTGTGATTACTGGGACAGATGTGTTCCAGTGGATCTTAAAGAAGGATTGTTCTGTCCATATATAGACAATTGCAGGAATATGAGACAGCAGTGTGTGTGTGTGTGTGTGTGTGTGTGTGTGTGTGTGTGTGTGTGTGTGTGTGTGTGTGTGTGTGAGTGAGACAAGGAAGGAAGGGAGGATTATTTGTAAATGTGGCCAGAGAGGAATTTATTTAATGCAGGCTTGGGTTTGGACATAACAGGTGACATGCAGAAGACATGGTTGTCTTGTCTTATGGTTTTATTTGACTGCTTGCTTTTTTTCCCCTTTAAATCACCAAATCCTTACTCGTCATTTAAGTAAAGGAGCAAAATGAATAGAAGAAGCTTTTGTGTGTGTGTTTCTTTCATTTTGTTGTGCTACATAGAGGAACATGGCTGCCTTGGAGGGAAGTGGCTCAGGCCGTCTGACTGTGAAGTAGAGATTAGATCTCAGAGCGAGCGAGCAGCAGAGGCAGGAAAGTAGGTCAGCGGGTCAGCGGGTCAGTGAAGCATTCAGTGACATCACAGTTACAAAACCACAGCGTCCTCGCACTGTTCTCACCATGCTAACTACCGCCTCCCAGCCGTGCAACACCCCCTTTCTCTCACACACAAACCTCCTCTGTCTCACAGTCTGGTCATCCTTTTACTTCACCATCTTTTTCCTTATTTTAGACACTTTGGCCTGTTTTGTGCGTGTGTGTGTGTGTGTGTGAGACATTTTTTTTCCTAGCGAAAATAAATTAAACATGCAAATGCTTGTTAAAGTGTACATGTCAGAGAAGTAGGACACTATGCCGCTTCTTACCATGAGCTCTCTGGAATCTGCTCAAGATGAGTATAAACAAGCCCAGTTGGACAGAAAAATGCCCAATTTGGCAACACAGATGCACTGATGTCTTAGTTGTCATCTTCTTTTGAGCTTAAAGTTGAAGGAGCAGTAAACTTAATTAAAAATTTTTCGTGCAGAAATATGGAAATGTAATCACAGCGCCAAAACTCGGCCATACAGCCACCACGCGAAACCACGTAGGTGAGATAGAGGTGTTATTGATTGAGGTATTCATTGGCTAACAGTGTGAGCCTCGCTTAAAAACTTTTAAAAGGGAACCTCTCTATTTTGTGATGTTTTGCGATCTATTTATAGTTTTACTTGTATATTCTATATACCGTAGTGGCAAGCACCATGGCCTCGCACCTCCAGGGTCGGAAGTGTGAGTGTGCATAAAGTTTGCATGCTCTCCCTGTGCTTGGTAGGTTTCCTTTGTGTACTCCACTTTCATCACAAAGACATGCAGTGTAGGCTAATTGGCATTTCTGAATTGCCCGTAATGAGTGTGTGCGCTTGTGTGGTGTGCTTAAGTGCCCTGCGAACTGTACTGTACTTTGCCTAGTCCCCTGGGATAGACTCAATGTCTCTTGCAACCCTATACAGGATAAGCAGTATAGAGAAGAGTGAGTTCCATATTGTATCTTTAAGTAGGATTATTTTAAACACTTTTCTGTGGCCATGTTTAGTCAAAGTCATGACATTTAATTAAAAAACGTTTTTTTAAATATGTAATCTATTGGCTATTAACTATTGACAGAAACGTTCTAATACAATCCTGCATAAGCCTTTATTCCAGGATAAAATTGTAATACTGTAATAAAGCTGTTGGGACACTAATGCTGATGCTTTTTCGCCACATAGCTTTTCAGGCAGCTGGATCATCACTAATATAAACAAATACATCTTTTAAAAGCTAGACCCTTGACCTTCGGCATACTCATATATAGTGTTATTTCCTGACGCGCCATCTCATAAATAGTTTTTCTAGTCTTTGGTAATTTTTCTTGATGCTGAATATAGGATGGAATTTGCTTCCTTCTCTTGTTGTCTGTGACGATTACTTTGCGTTGAATGTAAATATTTCAGTATTATCTCTAGCTGATGGAAGGCAAGCTACTGGAATTCATGTTCTGCATCAATGCAGGTTTATCCAGACTAACCTGCTGTGGTGTTGGAGCTAAAGATCAAAATGATTTAAAGAAACAGCTGCTTGTTACTGCATCTATTTCTTTATGTATGTATGTACTGTATAATATTATTCGTATATATATTAGGGGTGCTCCGATCAGGATTTCTGGGGCCGATCACCGATCTCCGATCACTGGGTCTACTCAAAGCCTTATCATGTAGTATTATTTATTAATTTACATTGTTGTTAGATATAGTTTAAGTATTGAAATTACAATTGTAACTGTATTTATTGGCAAGCAACATGAGCAACACGTCAACTTAAAACATAGCAGCATGTGCTTGGTTAGTAATTGGGAACAGCTTAGAGCTTGACAAATGTATGCTGGTCACCAGTATACCAGCACCAAAACACAACATATGCTGGTCAAGCTGGTCACCAGCTATCTAGTCTATGCTGTTTTTTTCAGCAGGGAAGTAGGACGTGAGTCGCCGGAAGTTCTGCAAGGTCTGCAAGCATCCGCGAGGACCGCCAAAAAATTAAACATGTTTAATTTTTCATGTTTAAAAACATGTTAAAAAAAAAAAAAAATACATGTTACATGTTCAAAAAACGTTTAGTTTTTCGCGCGGAAAGATGGAAACGTAATCACAGGGCCAAAACTTGAGGTGAATCATGATGAACCGTACTTACGGCCACCGCGCGAAACCGCGTTGGTGAGTCTCACAGCTAAGTGAGTGTCGGTTGCTGAACTCCCCCGCTCTCTTAGCGCGAGCCAACTTCGAAAACTGCTCGTGTTCCTTTAAGTGACTAACCTTCAAATGTCTGATGAGGTTCGGGGTTGTTAAAATGCTTTGGGTGCTTCCGCCTTGAGGAATTGTCTTGTTACACAGTTTGCAGATTGCTAATGTACTGTCTTTTTCACACAACACCTAGAACTGCCAGACCGGTGAAGCCATTTTAACAGCGCGCAAAAAAAAATATCCCGCGAGTTTTGCGTTATCTGAACGGCTTCTCTATATCGGCCATTATAGAGACTGCTGATCAATCGTCCCAAAGCTATTATCGGCCGATTATGATCGGCGACCGATCAATCGGAGCACCCCTAATATATCTATCTATCTAAATGATCTCTTCTTCTGATTTATGATTGGTTACAAGAATTCCAGTTCATTATGATTGGTTTGAATCCTAGAGCATGAAACGTTAAACGTTTAGACACTTAAAACGTTAGTGTTTTTATCGCAGTTAATTCATTAATTATTAATCTTAATATCAGTATCAGTCTACACTACATTTACAAATAAAAAAATGACAACTTCCATGTCCCTTTAGTGGTGATGTACTCCCGTTCAATGTAAGGTCGTAAAAATTGATTATGATTCACATTAATAACAAAGGTAAACAAGAATAACAGACACTGATGTACAGGTCATGAGAATATCACTCTCACTCACTCACTCACTCATCATCTATACCACTTAATCTTGTATTCAGGGTCACAGGGGGCCTGGAGCCTATCCCAGGAGACTTGGGGCACAAGGTGGGGTACACTCTGGACGGGGTGTCAATCCATCACGGGACACACACGCATACACTCACTCACACAGTCATTCACACACTACGGGCAAGTTGGGAATGCCATTTAGTCTAATCTGCAGGTCTTTGGACTGTGGGAGGAAACCGGAGTACCTGGAGGAAATTTGAAAACTGTAAAAAAAGAAAAGTGATCCTTAGTTTAAAGTTGTGTACGAGATTTGCTGCCTTCTCGTTTTCTAAAGGAAGTGCTACCTGAGGTAATCAGACCTCTGTTACAGTAATAAACTCCTCTCTTATCATGCTGGATGTGGACCTGATTCTTTTAACTGAGTGTTTATCAAGCCACTGACTACAAAACCTGGCCATGACCCATGTGAATTGCTTAGGACTTGCTTTGGATTTACGTACATAAAAAAAAAAAAGAAAAAATCTTTCACTTTGAATTTAGACCTCCAGGTCATAATAACAGGACGGTGCTTGGTAGTATAAAGTCTTTACTGAGCTGGTGTATTTCATTTAGTATGTTTCAGTGAAACATTCAGCTAAGGAAGAATATAATAAAGATAATAACCAATGAAATGAATTTACTCAGTGGTAGCATGCAATAGAGAATAATGAACTTAATTTTTGGTACATACAGAGTGAGTCTGATAAGACCTGAACCGGGAAAGAACTTATCTAAAGTGATATTGTGATCTACTGTACTCTGATCTACTGGCAATACAAGCAGAACAGACACCAGCAGTAGTCATGTCTCAGTAATGTTTTTGCATTGGTTCAGAATATTTTTGCTAAACATGAACTTTTGCCATAAATATTTTCTCAACAGGTGCAGGTTATTTATTAGTATCTAGAATAATGAAGATTACAGCAGGTCAGTGAGTTGACGCGACTGTTGAAAATACCAGCTAACGCTTCTGAAGTCTCAGATGCCACTTATTCTTAGTATTGGCGTCCCACAGGTGCGGGGTCCGCTATTCGGATCTTCGAATGCCATTTTGCACAATCGACTGTGTTGTCTTGGCATAAGCATATGATCTACAGATCAGCATTGATCGTTTTTTGCCTTCCTTATGACTGCTGGCCCTCTGCCCTGCTGTGGCATGCAATGCTGGCGATAGTATCAGGAGCTTCTCGCTGGACATGGCCAGGTGCAGAGGTGCCCTTCATGTATGTTTTTTTTATTTTAATTTATTTCTTTTTTATCATTTTTGTTTTTTGCTGCTGGCCAGCACTCCATCCTATAGTGGACAGTTGGTCAAACCACTGTCCGATAGATCTTTGATGTTAGATGGGTGGGCATTTTATCTCAGGAATATGCTGGTGATTCCTTCCACCATGGCCTGGTTGCACTCTTGCGCGCACCTCGCCATCGATCCATTGCATCAGTCTCTGCTGTTCATGCCATGATTAATTATTTTCTTTTGGCCCAACAGGGAGAGGAAAGGTAAAAACATGTTCAACAGGTTCAACAGCGCAAAATTCACTATGTGGTCGCTCATAAAATTTTGGTCAGTCGTTCTTGCAACGCACCATCATCGACAAGAGTCATCATAAAATGACATTTTTAATGTAAGTGGTGAGTAAGAATGAAATGTTTGTACATTTTCAAACATTAAACATCAAATTTATGCTAAATAAATACCTGCCCGAATATTGATTATTGATAATCAGTATCTGCTCAGAAAACACACATTAACATGACCCCTAGTTTGCTTTCCTTGTAATTATGGTGTTTCTCTTCACCTCGCACATCCAGGCTAGCTGTAAAGGACTTAAAATTGGGAGTCCCATTTTCCCAAAGTCCAATTCATGTTGATCATTAGTCTGCTGGAGCAGGTGGTCTCTGGAATGAATCTAATCAAATATGTATTATTATTATTATTATTATTATTATTTTTTTTTTTTTAAATCTGAGAACGGAAGTCGATCACTGTTTAGATGCAACGGCATCATTACTGTCGTCGGTTTCCTTTAAAATCTGTGTGTAGCATGCTCCAATCTTGTCCTCTGACCTACAAAGCCATATCTGATACAGTAGGAAGGCATGCAAGTGTCTAGCTATTAATATTTTTCTTGAAATATAAATGATATTAAGCATAGCGCAAAGGTTATCTTGTTTGTTCTCTCTTGTGTTTTTAATATCGGCTTATAAACGAAGTAGGTGCATACTGCCACCTGCTGTATCGGGAGAGTGGGAAGCGCGGATCAATCGTTCCTAATGTCAAAACACCTTAAGCAAAACAGTACACCTTAAGTGTACTGTTTTGCTTAAGGAGCTCAGATGGTACAGCAGAGCTGCCACAGTGCTGATGCGTGTACGTCATCCCATCCCTGAGCCAACTCTTCCTAGACTGCAAGTCACCAGTCTGTTTTGTTCTTAGAATTCCACAACAATAGTCAGAGGAACTTTGGTTAACTGATGGTACTTCCTCTTTCAGTTGAAAGCTTGCTCACTCTTGTTGCTTTGAGCTCTATTGTCTCAGAGTCAGTGAGCAAATATTTCATCCCCGCCTCATCTAGTTAGCTCTGTGGGTGTGACCCATAGGAGGATAAATTTGAATGGCGTTTAAGTTTTTTTTTTTTTTTTTTTAAGTGTAAGAACCTAATGACTGGTGATTAAACCAGTCGGGATAGCTTTAAATCTTGCAGGAGTATCGAGCTGCAGGTCACATGTGTTTGACAGAATGTCTCTTTGTTCAGCATCATCGTTTGTGTCACTTCAAGAAAGCAAGCAGCTTTTAATGTCGACTCCATTAACAGTCCAAGCAGAAATTATCGTTATCTTAGCAGAGAAAAAAAAAAGCTACGTATGAAATTACTTAAATGCTTAACCATTACACGTCTCACTCTAATGACGTTCTTTTGCGAAGGTGTATTTTTAGGCCTGATGGAGGGATTAAGGAGGAAATAGGATTAGATTAAGGTTCCAAATCAGAGCGCAATATGCAACTTAGAATTGGAGCATTATGAACAGGCTAAAAACAGAATGCTATCCCAGTAGGATCTCTACTGAAACTACGTCCTGTTTGCCTTTTTGATTCATTGGATTTTATGCAGCTTATTATTATCTCTCCCTATAAAGTGTCTGGATAACAGGAGGAGGGCTTCCTTTTTGTTTCTCTACAATCACGTATCAAAAGAGAATGAGTGATGAGGCAACAAGAAATTTATATTTGTTCGAATCAAGTTTCTTTACCCGTCCTATTTTTCATCTTGAAAATCCGAACTCATAATCTTTACATGTGCACATTTGTACAATTGTCTTACCAGCATGTTAGACAGCATGGCAACAGTGCAATGCAAATAAAGTAAAACATGCAAATACAGATCAAGAGCTTCAGGGAACGTTCACACTAAACATCAGAATGGAGAAAAAGTGTGATCTGAAGTATTGTCTTGAGCCAGACCTCTTCTATTTTCTTTCTTCTATTTTTTTGAAATGTTGTCTTGAGGTAAAGGATTCCTGAAGGACTTTTTTGTCTCTCGTTTTCAGTCTAGTCCCGGGTACCTGAGCAGTTTCAGAGAAATGTTTTTTGTTTGTTAAACTGAACAGTGACCTATTAATTATTCAAGCATTAAAAAAAAATCATCTAACTTAAGACACAAACCAGTGAGAAACAGGAGCAGATGATGACAGATGATCAGCCGGTGATTATTATACTGCTGACGCTGAATGCTGAGCGTTTGGAACAAACGAGAGGGAAATGAGGTTGTTATATAAACAGCCAATTTTTTTTTAATTGTTAAAATCTTTAGGCACTTAACAGCCTGTCTCAGTAAAGCATTTCTTCCCATTTGTTTAATTTAATGTCCATCATTGTTCGGTAGATGAAAACACGCCGCTGATGGGAGAGCTCAAAGGATAATGGTGTCAAAAAGTCTGTAGTAACTCGTATAAGCGCTCTTTACAACTGTAGTGAACAGAAAATCATCTAAAAATTTATGAATGTCTTATGGTGTTAAGGGCCTTAGGCCCTGCTATCATGGACACAGTCCCAGACAAGCTGTACAGTAAATGAATGTCTGGTTTTGAGGCTATGCGTGTGATCACAAGAATTCTGTTCTTGACCTTTTTGGGTTCTGTCTCACACCTGAGAACAAATTAAGTAGGATTGCATGGGAGTGTAACTGCATAAATGTTACGGTGACGTTATTGTTTTAAATCTCTCTATTGAAATTTTTTAAAATATATATATATATGTATATTTCAGGGTGACGACACTAATCCGAGGACCTAACTGAAGAGGAATCATTTCTGAAATCAAGCAAGTGTCTCCATTACATTCACAATTTTCTACATTTTTTGAAGTAGAAAGGTGACTTATTTGTAATTTCCCCTCTGTTTATGTCTCTCAGGAGGAGTTTCCTGCTGAAATGCGGCACAGGTGCACTCCTCCTTCCTGAAAAACGTTCACGTGCCACTGGGACCCAAAGTACGCTTTTGAGCGTTTTGCGCCACAGCTGGGTCTCTCAGATTTCTCCAAGCTCTCCTTACGCCACATGAAAAACTGACTCAAACCCACGGTGACGCGCAGCCCGCGTGGCCTGGAGGTCGGTTTGGCTCAGAATGAAACCGAGGCCACGTTCAGACCCGGTATCAGCACGTGTCTCGGGTGATCTGCTTATCTGATCACGAGCTGTTAAAACGCATTTTCATTCACCTCAAACACGTCTAGAGCAACTGCTTGTGATTGTACTTCTTAAATAGCATAGCAAACCAGGTGGTTCATTAAAGTTATTGATGAGGTGGGTAGTAACACTTTACATTCAGACTCACAGTATTTTAGCCAGAATTTGTAATGTTTGTATTTTATGTTGCTTTCATTCACTGCATGTTTATTAGATATATTGCTTTTTTATTCTTTATACAGTGGACCCTCGGTTCAGAAACTTAATCCGTTTCTAAGTTCTGGTTGTAACCTGATTTGGTCGTAGACGATTAAGTTTTTTCCATAGCAATACATGTAAATAGAATTAATCCGTTCTCTGTCACTATGAACTATATTTAACCTTTGATGTATTTTATTTATGTCACAAATTATATAACTTAATTATACAAAAATAATGCAACACTAAATAATCTTATCATTTTGATTCATACACATTGCATACAGACTTACTTCTTTTGATTGTGTAAAGCTGCTTTGCGACAATGTCAATTGTTAAAAGCGCTATATAAATAAATTGACTGACTTACTGACTAAATATATAAACTGTACAGGAGAGAGTTCCATAACAACACTGGATAATTCTCCTTCAAGAGCTTCCTCTCCTTTTTTTTGTTTCGTGACCTCAGAGAGATTTGTTTCAAAAGAGAACACGTGTTCTAATTCATAAGGTCTGCATAAGCACTCTGTTTGCCACAGTTTTGTTTGAATGTTTCTTCTCGCCAATGGCTTGGATGTCATCCCGCTTTGCACAAAGTTGTTCTATCATGTGCTTAATTCGCGACCGAGGACTGAGCAAACCTAATGCTAGGCGACGGACTCATGCCGTTGTTCAGCTGATGGCGGCAGCTTGGTGTGGAGGTCTCTCGGTCGTGTCCAGAGGAGGAGATTTTAGGAGACAAATTTTAGGCACATTTTTTGGTTGTAAACCGATTTGGTCGTGCTCCGGGGCATTCATGAACCGAGGTTCCACTGTATTTAGATCATTGATTAACAGTAATCATTTATCATGACATACACTTTTGGTGCACTTTATTAACAATCCTATACTACTACCTCCCTTTACTTGCAATACAGCCTTGAATCTTTCTTTCACAAAATGGACTTCTTTCACAAAATTCTGATTCCTTCAACATTCTGATCGACGTTGAAATGACTGTCTCACGCTGCTCCTGCAGATTTTTCTGGCGCACTTGCATCCCGCAAACCTCTCATTCTACCCATGGGAACGCCACTGAAAATCCCTGACACAAATTTTGCTTTTTGACAATGTGGTGCGATATAATGCTAGACATGGCGATTAAAAGATGGCACATGAAGGTATACTCATGATCACCAAAAAACCCTGTTGCATTCAGTCAATGATCGATTCCCCACACCATCACAACACCTCTTCCAGCCTGGACTTTACTTCATTGATTCGTTCTGCTGGTGCCAGGTATGGTGGTCATACTAACCGAAATCGAGATTCATCAGACCTGGCTGCGCCTAGAGATTTTCCCATGATTGCACCAGATCCTCTTCTTGAAACCCAGTTGTGGTCTTCTGCTGTTGTAGCCCATCCCCCGTCAAGCGTTAACATGTAGTGCATTTCTGCTCAGCACAGACTGGTTATTTGTAGTTACTGTACCCGTAATCTCTGCTTGTGCCAGTCTGGATGTTCTCAATTGACCTTTCTCATCACAAAGACATTTCCACTTACAGGAACCACTTTATTGCACTGTTGTGAGACTCTAGAGACAGCAGATTTACTCCAGCCAGCCTGTTTGGAACCTCCAACATCACACCAGGGTCAAAATAATTATAATTTCTCATGATTAATGCGAACATCAAGCTGCTAGATCGTATCTTCACGATGTTATGCATTGCACCACTGACACACAACGTCCTGATTAGATAATTGCATGAATCAGGAGGTGAACAGGTGTTCCTAATAAAGTGCTCAGTCAGTGTATCATTTACATTAAAAACAAAAGAGCTTGCTGCTTGGTTAGATCATGAATGACTGTAAAGTGTCTGAAAGCAAACCTGGCTTTATTCTTTATACCAACACACCAACCCTGTGTAATCAGTTCACCCAGTATGTTAATATGAGGTCTAAACACACCATAAAGTCATTTTTCTGATATCATGCATCGCTATCAGATAAACTGTCACGCAATTTCACTTCTGTGTGTGTGTGTGTGTGTGTGTGTGTGTTTTTCCCTATCTCACCTAGGTTCATGTACAAATGTCTACCTCACGATTAAAGCTCCTCTGTGTCCCACTGCAGCCCTGATCACACTACAAAATGACCTCCAGCATAGACCGGTGAGTCTCTCACGTCTCGACATTCAGCTTCCTTACGGAAAAGAATTAGGTTAAACAAGGAAAAGTGCTTTTATATTCAAACTAGTCCTCTGCTCATTGTTCATTATACCTTGCATCACCTCATTTTATTCCCAGAAAGCATTGCATGCAGGCAGAAATGGCACAGTAACACACATCCTTCTCTTTAACGTGAGCCTTCGCTCAGTTACCATGGAAACCGTTGTTTGCAAGCTCTGCAAGCGGGGAATCTTTCTGCCTGGTCAATCCTGCTGTGCGTGTGGAAATTCCACGGCTCATCCGTTTTCTACAGGGTTTTGTTTTAGAGAAACAAATCAAATTAAGATAAAGTTTTTTTTAATCTTTTTTTCATTTTGTATAAATGCGGTTTCTGATTCCTATGCTTGTGTCCTGTTTGTCTTCTTGTTTGAGTAACAGAAGGAAGATATGTTTTTGCCTTGAATTTTGCCACCCCAAGGCTTTAAGATATCTTCAGGTGATTGCTAATGATCTTCGCCATGTTTAGTGATGTATGTCATATGTCTTGTTTAAACACCAGCCTGCTTTAGTTCTCAGGTATAATTGGCTTCCATATCTGATTAGATCCGTGACCGTGTACGCTGTATCATTCTCGAGACCACCTTTTCCGGTGGACTTGGGGACAGTTCCCCAGCATGGAACGATTGTGTTCTCACTAATCAAAACAAACCAGGCTTTGGTGTCATGTGTTCTCAGAAATGATCACCCAGTCCTAATGTGAAAACACCATAAGAGTTTGTTTGTGATGCTCTGATAGGCTTTTGGAGACCATACAAAAATAGTGCACTATATATAGGCTTTCAGGGAGTGCAGATATTTAGTACGTATTTCACTGCTTGCGTCAATCTGCTTGTCTGTTAGCTTCAAAAATGTCCAGTTCTTGGAATAGTTTGACATCTTCACATACTACAGGCTGCCAATAGGTCTTGGCAAGTCAGCCGGCGTGACAATTCTCACTTCTTTACGAGCCTGTTTCACTGACTGAGCAAAAATAATAGAAAAACATGACTGTTATTACATCTCTTGTGTCTGATATAACATATCAAAGAGGCCAAAGGGGCCAAGGCTAGTTTCACATTACTAGCCTGAAGATCTGATTTGTAGGGCTGTTTGAATGCACCAATCTTTCTCGGATCGGTTCAGTCAGAGTCAGTCAGTCATGCAGTCCTAGATAAGATACATACCTGATACAGGGTCATTCGACTTGAATAAGAATGGGCAGATCGGAATTTGTGCGCGCATCTGTGCATGTATAGGGTGCTCGTGGACGTCATCAGTCAACAGTTAAAACAAGGTGTCTGTCTTTCTTGCTTCTTCTGGACCTCAACAAATAAAGCCAACTAACTGCTTGCTGTCCTCCCGAGCAAAACCCCAGGCATGTATTTGCTGAAATTCTCCATTGTTTAAAACGAATGAGCCGTCACACAAGTACAACTTGTCCTTCTCCAGATGACGCGAGCAAGCACATATCGATGTGCGCCCTCATGCTGTTCAAGAGGACAGACGTGTACATATAAACAGCAGTAAATCTGGTTTGTTTGGATGCTCAGGAAAGAACTTTTTTTTTAATATCAGTTCCTCTCTAAGAAAACTTTTACTGTTTTTCCTGTTATGCTGCACAGGCACACACTCTCAAAAGCAAATCATTAACAATTCATTAATTATCCATGTTCTTTATATATGCTGTCATGATACACAAGATTCAGATAGGTTGCCTAATGCGTTCTGTGTTTATAGAGCAGGTTGTGTGTGGTTTAGTTTTTGGAGTGAGGAACCGGGTTGAGCAGACGTGCTGTAGCAGCAGATCAGTAGGAACAGGAAGTGTGCTATGACTATTTGGCATCACTCTTACTGTATATGTGGATGTAAGACAGCCCAAACTGAAGTTCCAATGATACAGTATAACAACACCAGTAAAGCAATACAGCTTTGATTTAATGTAGTCCGGTGGACAAACAATTCTGTTTAAACTGGATCGAACAGCATGCTGCGCATGCATCATTCATTTTTTCCCACCTTTTTGGACTTCAGCACTACAGTAGGAAGAGAAAAACGTCCCTTGCTCAAATGTCCTGCTGCTTGGATGATGGGCATGTTATTGGATGACAGGCAGCTTTAAGTGTGTAAGCTTTTAACTATAGAAATCATCACAGCTGTGCAGATACCAAGACGTTTCTAGAGTTCTCTAATGAGCAAGCTAGAGTATTGTCAAGAGAAAAAACAGAAAGAAACCAGGTGCAAAAGAGACCCCATCCCCTTCTAGATGAGAGCAGATAGTGGTGTAGGACATCAGTCACAGACTGTAGGAGAGTAAAGGTGAACAGTAGGGATGGAAAAAATCGATTCAATTCTTTTGTGTGGCTATTTTGTATATCGTCACAGTACCAGTCAAAAGTTTTCAATTGAAATTTCATTTCAATTCATTGTTTTTGGTTGGTGATGTATTTTCTACATTCTAGAACAATACTGGAAATTTCAGAACTGTGAAATAACACATTTTCACGCATGTATTTCAATAATTAAGCAGCAACAGCAGCCAGTTGTTATATAAGAACAGTATTGTCAAGTACATTTGCAAAACCCAATAAGCACAATGATGAATCTGACTCTCATGAAGACCATCTCAGGAAAGCCAGACCAAAACTTACCTCCGGTGCAGAGAAGTTCATTTAGACTTACCAGCCTCAGAAATCACCAATTAATAAAGCACTTCACTAGAGCCGTTATGAAGCCTTTACAGAGCATAAGTAGCACGTGTCTCAATATCAACTGTTTAAAGGAGATTATTGAATATTTTGGATGCCTTCAGCATTGCTTTACAATATAGAAAGAAATAAAAATCGGAACAACCATGGAGTTGGAACGTGACCCCAAACTTTTAACCTCTTAGTGCATATATGGTTGCATTTGCAGTGGCAAAATGTTGCGGTTCCTCTATAATCCTACAGGTAATACATAGTACTACAGGTAGTGCGCCCTAAACTATTCACAAATCAGCAGGGAGCACAGCATCCTGTGTGATAGGAACTAATTATTTGCTAAGATTCTTTTGAATTATAACCAACACTTTTTTTTTAACGTTATATCGGATTGGGATATTTATAAATTACGATACATACAGTATCGAATCGGCACCTAGCTGTAGTGATATGGTATCGGGTGGCCCCTGGTGATTCTATCCTATAATAGTTACTAAGTGGTTCATTGTTGTTGCTTGATATTATATTTTTTTAAGGTCGCTGGGACTTCCAAAAAAGTTATGAAAGAAAGAAATATGCTTTTTTAACACCCCACTCTCTGAAAGAATGTCTGTCCGTCATAAATAACCGTTTCCATTAAGATGTGTATTGCAACATTGTCGTTTCTCCTGCCCACTCGTTTAAGAGGGGGTGAGTGCTTTGATGCACAACCATTTGGACAATCTCTGCCTTGTTTCTATAAAAGTGCAGCAGTGGAGCCTGCATCCACATACACGCTGACTCATGCTCAGCTTAATACTCGTCTGTTCCAGAGCGGTTCAGGAATAAAGCGGCCCAGGAGGACGGAGATTAGCCTGTAACATTCAGCCCTGCCGGAAGAAATCCCATTATGAAGTTAAAATGTCCAGGACAAAAAGGCAACACATTTTACATGAAGGAAAACCGTGCTGAGTGAACATGTGAGTGACGGTCGTTGTGCGGTTCATGTGTTAGCAGAGTGAGAGAGAGTCCAGCAGTGACTCATAGCTGTTGATCTTGGCGTCGAAGTAGAACATCAATAATGCAAAATGTCACATTCGGTTTATACCAAAAGCTACAATCAAGTCAAATTTTTGAGTTGCCCCATATATTCGACAACAAACAAGGTTTGCTGCTCCGTCTTCTACATTTGGCCCGGTCGTGGCCATCTTGGGGGGCAAGGTCCACTGCTTGGTTGTCTTTTGCGACAATGTCCATCCACCTTTTCGTCATTTGCCCACAAGCTCTGTGCACATCTGGGTTGAGGAACATGGACGTTTTTGCCAGAGAGTGGCAAAAGCCACGCGTCAAATGTCCAAGCCAGCGTACACAAGATTCCCTAATATTTTTTTATTGATCATGGCAAGTTTGTGTCGGCCATCCTTCTTCACTTTTCTGGTCAAAACGGGTCAGGCCGAGGGTCATCTTCATCTCAATGGGCCAGCACCGCCAGACCGCTATATATAACGCTATATATAACGCATTAATTCATTTGAAAGGTTTCAGACTATAATCAATACAGGAGGTGTGTTTCTTCTTGCCAGCAAGGCCACACAATATTGGTTATAATATGAATGAGGGTTGGCAGGATCTGAAGATCCACGGAAAAAACTTTGCCTTAAATATTTGGTTTAAAATAAGATCTTGACAGACCCAGGGCAGCATTTTTCCCCCTAGTGTGACCTTTATTAGCTGTTGTTGCATTTTTAATTTCTGACCACTAGATACAATAATGCCTTCATTCATTCATTAATTTATCTATCTATCTATCTATCCATCCATCCACCCATGGTCTATGCTGCTTATGCTGGGTTAGCGTTGCAGCGCCTATTTTGGGGAACTCTGGGCACAAAACATGATACACCCTTGAAAAGGTGCCACCTCGCATACATGCTTACACACCCAGTCACAAACTACCATGCATGTTCTGGAATGTAATCGGAAACACAAGCACCTGGAGGAAACTCACCAAGCACATGGAGAACATGCAAACTTCATGAAAACTGGATGGAGATGAGATTTAAACCCCAAATCCCCAAAAGTTGTGAGGGGTCAGTACTAAAGTAATAAATCTATGGAACCAAATAGTGCTCTCATAACAATAATAATACCAAAAATGATGGAAAAGAGTCATTGGGATGTTAACATATTTAAAAAATGGATTGAGCTGTACTGAAGGGACTTGTTAAGTGCCTGATGTGTAAAATAAGACTCTTTCCATCTGCCCCTATGGACGAGTCGCCACTGAAAGAGATGCTGCCTTTTTCTCTGCTTTGTTACCAGCTGAGTCAGAGAACATACCAACTGCTGCTAAATATAGACACAAATTCAGAGCACTCCTCTGTGGCTCGACTTGAGCTGCAGTTCTGCTCTGTGTTTGACTCCCACTGCTGACCTAAAACCATCGCTATGTTTGCTGAAATTAATTGATTTTCCTGTATGTCTAGAACAGACATAAAATTAAGGAACTTTTTTTTTTTATGTTTAAAGTTGACAGCAGGTATTGTTAGAATAATTATTTGATTAATAAATGTGTGTTTTCTATAAAACAGGAGTCTTTTATTAGCTGTGTAGTAGTCATGGAAGTCATGTTTTTTTATTGTTTCAAAGGTTATAAGGTCATGTCTCTAATCATACGTACTGAAGAATCATCTACAGTATGTATCAATCATAAAAAGGGAAAGGCATTGACTCCTGATGGAACATTAGAATAAAATGCTGTTGTGCTAACTCAGTCACTGTGCATGTGCAAAGCTTATTAACCGTTTATTAAGTCCTATCCAGTTGTAAATTTGGTTGTTGTTTGTGTGTTTTCAGGGATGACAGTAGCATCTTTGATGGTCTGATGGAAGAAGATGAGAAGGACAAAGCAAAACGGTGAGAGAGAAATGCAGGAAGAATGAAGGGCACAGCTTCTCAAATTATTTTCCGCACTATCATGCTTTTTTTCAACAAGCAAGAGAAGCAAACTTCTGATAAAATACCAGCTTTGCTTAATTCACTGTCTTTGCTAAACTAGATATAGTTTTCTCTAATACTTCTCCTTTGCCGTGCAATGAATCACTGAGTCACAATTTCACCACCGTGCTTACCATGCGCCCACTCGTACAGAGTTTCCAGGAACAAGTCGGAAAAGAAGAGGCGAGACCAGTTCAATGTGCTCATCAAGGAGCTGGGAACCATGCTGCCAGGCAACACTCGCAAGATGGACAAGTCCACCATTCTGCAGAAAAGCATCGACTTCCTGCGCAAGCACAAAGGTGTCCTTCACTCGCTGTTTTATCCTATCACTCATTATTAAAAGCTGCACCTGCTTAGTATGCATGCTCAGTAGCCTGTCGAAATTGCATTACTCAAGTTGTAATTACGTTAGATTTATGTGTTAATTCAATGTCATTCATTGGCCTCTAAAGTAAAGCCCCATCAGACCTGTCCTCTATAATCATGTTCATGTTCATTTTTGTTTATTTTTTCTACTGATGTGATGACTGTAGATCTGAGATCATTATCTTTCACTATTTCATAATGTTGTTACAGTTGTTAGTGTATCTTAATTAGATAGGGCTAAAATGATGCCAATTATCCCATTATGTAGGAAGTATTTTACTGTAAAGTAGAGATGGAGGTGGGGGGATCGATTCAATTACATGATTTTTTTGTGTGTGGGGCAATTCATATATTCATACACTGAAAATAACCTGAAAAAAATATTATAATTTTTTATTTTACAAATCAAATTGGCACCTTGGTATCGTGATGATGATAAATCGGTCGATCCCTGTGATTCCTGTCCCTACTGAACTAAGCAAACTGCGGTTTAAAAAATTAGGAAATATCCTATAATATGACAAAAGTGTTTTAAACTTGTGTTTTACAAAAAGATCCTGGAATGAAAATTTGCGCATATTCAAGGACATTCCCTGGATGTTTGTAAGCAAGCTTAAGAGCAGCAGAGATGAAGCTGGTACTGCTAAGAAGCATTAAGCAATATGGAGACGATGGAGGCAAAAGTGAAAATAATTAAGAGAATGGAGCGAGGTGAAAAGATGGCAGACATTGCTCGTTTTTTTTAACATGAATCGTTCAACCATAGGCACAATTCTAAAGAAGAAGGACAACATGCTAGTTTTATGCTGTGTATAGCCAATTGTGCATTTGTTGGACTCACGAACGAGCTCTCGGAACAGAACTCGTTCGTATGTTGGGAACATACTGTAATGCCTAAGTATATGGCTCTACATAATTTTAATTTTCATAAAAAATGAGTACAGTTTTTCTGATTACAAAACGTTTCAGCCTCCTGTCGTGTTAATTGCATTCAATTTTATTTGCATTTAGAGTATAAATTTAACCACTCCGAGTTAAAAGGAAGTATAACACCAACAGGTGATCTGTACATGCTATAACATTTGTAATATTGTCTTGCATTTCTTTCTTTCTTTCTTTCTTTTTTTTTTAAGAAATTGCTGCACAGTCGGAGTCGAGTGAGATCCGTCAGGACTGGAAGCCTCCGTTCCTCAGCAATGAGGAGTTCACACAGCTGATGTTAGAGGTGAGAGGACACACTTTTACCCGTCTGTCCTATCTGAACTGATTCTTACTGTAAGAAATATAGTGTAGCATTATTATTATTATTATTATTATTAGTATTATAATTATTATTAATAACTCAATATCATTGTGTACTTGTTTGCTGTTTGTTCTCAGGCCCTAGATGGCTTCTTTCTGGCCATCATGACAGACGGCAACATAATCTACGTGTCTGAAAGCGTCACCTCTTTACTAGAGCATTTACCAGTAAGTATCCATCTGCATGACCTAGAAGTTATGTTGGTCATGAGAGCACATCAGCAGAGCTTTGAATCTCGACGTGTATATAATTGCTGTGAATAATGGAGGTGAAGACAGTTGAACTTGTTGCAGCTGTCCTTATACACTGTGCACTTAAAAACATGGCATGTGGCGGCGAGGTCAGTAAACACACTGCAGGTTTGTGTAACAGTCTGGTAATCGGGTGCTGTGACTGAGGTCTGGTTTTGTATCAGTAATATATTTTCACATCTAAATTTAAACAATCCAAAAATATGAGTTACCCCAATTACATGAAAAGGACCCAGATAATTTACTTATAATTTGGCCAATTCTGCTTTCTGTTAAGATCATATCGGGTATTAAATATGTAGTAAAAAAGTCAATTATTATTATTTATATTGTTCTTCATAGTTTGCCTTTTTTATGTAGTCTTGAGGAATAGTTCTCTGGGTTTCCTTTTTGCCTCATGTTTTCAGTCCACTTTTTGTACCTGGACAGTTTCAGAGGAATGTTTTGTTTGTTAAGCCACACAGTGACCTATCAATCTTTTTAGAGATAAAAAAAAACATCTATCTTAAGGCATGAACCAGTGAGGAACAGGTGCAGATGAAGACAGATGATCAGGCCGGTGTTTAGTATACTGGTGATGCTGAATGCTGGTTGGTTGGAACAGAGGAGAGGGGAAATGAGGTTGCTGCTGTTACACAGACGACATAGAAATAAATACAGTGGGGCTCAAGACTTTTGCACAGTCCTGTACCTTTCAGCACATCCTTTCCTCCTTATATCAAAGCTTATTAAGAGGTTGAGGTCAGAGCACAGGGGGTGAGTCATGATATAGCGCCTTCTTGGGGATAAAGCGATATCAGCCTTGGTTAAGGGCCTAACACTTGTTCTTCTTGATCAGAAATCCTGAGCTGTTACCTGCTGTACCACTACTGCCCTGAATTAACAATTAAGTGTTCTAGATAATTACTGCATACCGATCAGCTTTCCCATTACACTTCTGTAGGCAAGTGTATAAAGGTTAGATGTCGAGTATAAACCAGTTCAATGGACGTAGTTTTAATCAATTTAGATTGTAATCATATACCCCTGATACTCCTGCATATTTATGTCTGGTTGAAACACTCCCAAAGGACAAACTTATTTCATTTCTGAGAACATCTCCAGACTGCTCATGTCCAGGCTCCTCAGTCATACCATTGTTCACAAAGTGTCATTTTATCCACCTTTCATGCGAATAGTGATAGCACACAGTAACTTGACGGTATTATTACCGAGTTGGATCCGTATGCTGTTGTTGAAACGGAAACAAATATGTTAATAATACGTGATGTAAGAGGCAGTAATGGGGATTAAAATGAAACTAAAATCAGTTTTGTGTGAATTAGAGTTATATGAGTGAGAACTGGAGTGAAAGTCATATCTGCTTGTGTGTTTCAGTCTGACCTTGTGGACCAGAACCTGTTGAATTTTCTTCCACTGGGCGAGCACTCTGAAGTATACAAAGCCCTCTCGACGCACATCCTCGAAGGAGAGAACCTCACGGCGGACTACTTGAAGTGTAAGACCCTGGAATATATAGAGTGGCAGTTATAGCGTATGATGGAGTGCAGGAAAACAACCGTAAAAGAGAATTTGATGTTCTACAGGACGTAGAAGCTTCAGAAATTACCATTGAGACAAAGATGGAAGAAATGTCTAGATCCATGGTAAATTACTTGGCAGCATTTGTGTAGACGCTGAATACAAAAATGCTGAACATTTCCACATGAAAATGTGAAAACCGCTGATGTTCGACGCAGTTCTGGAAACCCTCTCAGTGGTTGTCAAATTTCTCTATTTAATACCATTTTATACATTTGTTTGCTCTTATAGTTGCAACCTTTTATATGCTCAAGTATATTGTGCTACAATGCTATGGAAATGAGTCTGTTGAATTATAAGGTAATACAGTAATTATGTATTATAATATTTAATTAGAATGATATATTATACAATATTAATTATTATTATTATAAGGTAATAATTCATGATATTAATTATTTATAAGGTATTTATAAACCTGCTCAGTGAAGATCATGTCAGATAAAGAACCAGTTTAACAAAGCCTAAAGACTAGCTTGCTAGCAGTGTGAGAGTTTTCTCATTTGAATGACTTGATGTGGGGATCACCCGGATATGTGCACACTGTAACTATGTGGATGTGATTCATTCAGTTTTGCAAATCAGATCCTATCAAAATGCATGTTCATGACAGGATAGGAGCATAATCATAATTACTCAGACACGGACAGTGTTTTTAAATAGTTCGATTTTAATGACTTCTGTAGAAGAAAATTGTATGTAATTGTATCAGTATGTAAAATTGTATCAGTATGCCTGAGTGACTTGATGATCAGTCATGGAGTGAACAGGGATCCGTCAGGGCTCTTGTGACTTTAACAGCATGATGGATGCTGATGAGATTAATGTCATGATAAAATGCAAACTCCTTTCTTGTTGTAAATCTGAATATACCAGTATTATTTTTTAAATAAATATTCGTGTAGAGGTAAACAGGCATCGTTTGACTTTTGACAGAAAGCAAATAAAGTTTGTATGTCAGAGCTTCACTTGTGGTTGAGATACGTACAAATAAGAAGACGTATCACAGTTCAAGAACGACTGTGGATTTCAGAAACGTGTGTGCTAGAAATGAGCTAATTTAAATTTGACCTTGTGAAGAGTTTTCCAGGTTAAACTGTATATGCTTGGTAGACACTTAAGTAATCACTCATTGTTCATTTAATCTTAAATGAGGGTTAGTCAAAAAACATCCACACACTGGCTATAGAATTTATTTCAATTAACCATTAGAAAAGGAAAATGCATTTTTTCACTATTATCTGCTTGCCACTGAACATGCTTCCTTCATCATCTGCTGGGCAAAAGCTCCATACAGTGGGCGACTGGAGTTGGACATGATGGAACCAGCTTGCTTATTCTCTGATTTTGAGGTTCCTGCCATAGCACATTACAACATTGACTAGAATACTGGCCACTACTGACTGATAGAACACCTGTGTTCGGTGACCAGTCGTAGCTCTGGGTATTTATATGTCATCACGACATCGACTTGTACCTGGGTAACTAATAATCTTGCAGCTCGCTGTAAATTTGCTCAGTCATCTGAATTGTGAATTGCAGGATGATGATAACTTACTTTAATCTGTCTTTTTCAATAGCTAAAAACCAACTGGAGTTCTGCTGCCACATGCTCCGGGGCACCATCGACCCCAAGGAGCCTCCCGTCTACGAGTACGTCAAGTTTATTGGAAATTTCAAGTCTCTCAACACTGGTAAGTGTGAAAGCCGTGCAGCGATGAGACATTCATCTCACGCAGCGGTGATTATGCTCAGAATGATGGCTCAGTCATGGGAAAGGCAGTAAACCCTTGGTTTAAAATAGGATCAAAAGCTTTGCTGAGGTGCAGTAGAGAGCAAGATCAATACAAATCAGTGCATGTAGGGATTGATTGGTTTACTCGTGCAGCGGATAACCGTCTGATATTTTGTCACTCAGTTTCAGTGTCAATGTCAGTAATTTGGTGTTTAGTGCTGCCACCTACTGACTCTGTATATGGAAGTGCACCCTGACTTCAAGTTGTCCTTTGTACAATTTATACAGTATTTTGCACGTCTTTTTTATTCTCTTCTCCTCCTGCAGTGCCTAACTCAACACGGAACGGCTTTGAAGGCGTGATCCAGCGCTCGCTCCGGCCCTCGTTTGAAGACCGTGTGTGTTTTGTTGCTACTGTAAGGCTAGCCAAGCCTCAGTTTATCAAGGTGAGCTGAAAAATGTTGCATTTGTTCCCAAACTTTTCCCAAACACTTTGTGCTGCATTTCACCTGTAGAAGTTGTTAGGGAAAAAAATGTTAATGAACATAGAATGATGTGGCATGTGTGTGTTTATTGGTTTGTTTACTGACGCAAGGAAGAGATTTTTTTTTATTGTTTTTTGTGATGTCACTGATACTTTAGGCAGTTGCAAACTAATCATTTAAAATTAATGTCATTGGGAAATCAATATAAAATAAGCAATATTGTTATAAAATGCTGTGTGTTCAAAAACCCGTAAACCTCTTCTGTACAGGAGATGTGCACTGTGGAGGAACCGAATGAGGAGTTCACTTCCAGACACAGCTTGGAGTGGAAATTCCTTTTCTTGGACCAAAGGTGTGTCTCTCTGGGTGTCACTAGGTCTCTCTGTGTCTCTCTGGGTCTGCCCTGGTGTCTCTGGGTCTCTCTGGGAGAGTTTTGGTCTCTTGGGGAAACTCTTGATTTGTGTGTTTCTGATTTTTTTTTTTTTTTTTTTGGTGTCTCTGTCTCTTGAAGTTTCTGTGAGTCTTTGGGTTTCTTTGAGAGTCTCCAGGTTTATCTGGGAGTCTCTGGTCCTCTCTGGGAGTCTCGCTGTGTCTCACGGCATCTTTCTGGTTCTCTCGGTTTCAATTGAATCTCTCAGTTGGACCTCTCTCTTATTCTCTGGATTTTTCTGGAGTCTCTGGATCTCTGGGGTCCTCTGAAGTCATTCGTGTCTCTCTGGGTCTGTCTTTGTCGCTCACTCTTTGTCTGAAACTCTTCGCCCTTCTTTGTCTCTCTTGGTCTTTCTAAATCTCTTTGGGTCTTTCTGATTTCCCTTTGGGTGTCCCTAAAACGCATAATTAATCCTATTATTCAGGATTAATGCTTGCATTAAAGGATAAATGTGCCACCAACAGAAAGCCATTAATAGTCATACTGAAAGTGGAACTCTTTAGAATATAGTTATGAAAATTTCACGTTTTGTGAAGCCTTTTTGGTCTCTGGAGATTATCATGCAGATTTTGAGTGGCAAATGAACTCTGAGCAGATGTAACAGTAGCAGAATTATAATAATTGAAGATTAGTCCATAAAAAGTGTGTAAATATTAATTTGTTGTGTCCCCTTTAGGGCGCCCCCTATCATTGGTTATCTGCCTTTTGAAGTTTTGGGCACATCGGGGTATGATTACTATCACGTAGACGACTTGGAGACCCTCGCCAAATGCCATGAGCACCGTGAGTTAGAACAATCTACCTCCTTTTTGGTTTTATTGTGATTAATCCTGTACATAATTAGAGGATTTGACATTTTAAGTGCTGTCATATTATTTAGTATTATATAGTCATGTTACCTTCTTGTTAAATTCTGTTTCCCCGAAGTTAAATATGTGTTTTTTTTTTGTAGTGATGCAGTATGGGAAAGGGAAGTCATGCTATTATCGGTTCTTGACCAAGGGCCAGCAGTGGATTTGGCTTCAGACCCAATACTACATCACCTACCACCAGTGGAACTCACGACCGGAGTTCATCGTCTGCACACACACTGTTGTCAGGTGAGGATTCAATTTTTTTTCTGCCACACAATCACAGGTATCCGGTCAGGATGTAACTGGCGCTTGGTGTGTGTTTGGTCTTGCTATAGCTATGCTGAGGTCAGGGCTGAGCAGCGCAGAGAGCTGGGCATCGAGGAGTCTCCTCCAGAGATCTCTGCAGACAAGGTGTGTAAAAATGATCATGTACTCTTTTCTTTCTCATTCTCTCGGACATCTGTGTGGTTTGTAATTTTCTTTCTTCGTGTCGTCAGTCTCAGGACTCGGGCTCTGAGTCTCAGCTCAACACCTCCAGCCTGAAGGAGGCGCTGGAGCGCTTTGATCAAAGCCGCACACCGTCAGCGTCCTCCCGGAGCTCACGGAAGTCCTCGTCACATACTGCCGTATCCGACCCCACGTGTAGGTATTAACCTCCTGGTGGAGCTAAACTGGATTTGTGTTAAAACGTGAAAGGTTTCAATTAAAATATTTAACACAAATATTAAACTGCTATTCTGTTGTTTTCTTTGCACTAGTATGTGTTGTAACTCAAAACTACATCAGGAGAGATGGGAACAGACTTTTTGTTTTGAGAACTTTTAAATATGAACAGCCACTTAGTGTGTTTCTATCTTGTGCTCTTTATGAATATTTGGTCTTCATTATAAAATGTTTTAATAACAATCAATTTAAATTGGCTAACAATAGACAGGTATGTGTATGTATATATGTGGCCAAAAGTATGTGAACACCTGACCATCACACCTGACCATGTGGTTCTTACTGAAAGTGTTACCGCAAAGTCACCATCACACAATTGTGCAGGAAGTTTTTTTTGGTTGTATCTTTAACCGTTTCTCTTCACTGGAACTGTGAATCCCAAACCTGTTCCAGCACGACATGACATGACCTCACAAACACCCAAGTGGCTGAATGAACAAATTCCAACAGCCAGAATCTGTTGGAAAGCCTTCCCAGAAGAGTAGTAGAACCTCACAGGGAGGAGTAAAGCTGGAACGGTGGAATGATGTTTAATACGTGCATATGGGTGTGATCGTCAGAAGCTCACATGCTTTTGGTTGTATAGCGTACAAATTATTCGCTGGAATAAATTGAAATTCCAGGTATTCTTTCAGGTAGAAGTGGAGACATGCTGGCCTCAGACATTTATGTCGACAGCTTTGTGCTCATATTGTGGCTTTTTTCACCGCATGCATTCAAATAATATGATGCAACACCAATTACTATCTGAACTGAGAATGCATACCAGTAATGGAAATATTGTGTAAAATTGTAAAGTTTTCTATACAGTATATATATATGTGTGTGTGTGTGTGTGTGTGTGTGTGTGTGTGTGCGCGCGTGTATGTGTGTGTTTGTATAGCCACTCAGACAAAGCTACAGGCAGAGCACAGTACGCCCCCTCGCCAATCCGTCTCTACTATTGAGAAGACTTCTCAACGCCGATCGTCCATCAGCAGCCAGGTGTGTGTGTTTGAGCGTAAGAACGAGCAATTATCAAATTGGATACTTTTCATTTTAGAAAACTCTTTAAAAAGAGGACATTTTATTTATTTAATATTTATTTTTATTTGTGCTTAATTTATGATTGTGTTATATACTTCTATATATTTAAAGCCTATTAATGAAAACCCATAAATCTGTAAAAATTGGTGTTTTTTCTGTCTGCTTGTCTCCAGTCGATGAGCTCTCAGAACACGGGGCAGAGCATGGCAGCTTGTCTGGTGTCGCAGCCACAGCAGCTGCAGCCCAGTGTGCAGGTAGGAGAGACTCACTCACTCACTCACTCACTCACTCACTCACTCACTCATTTCTACAGATCTTGTATTCTATTCTGAGTAGGCTGTGTTTTTTTTTGGTTCTCTCATTGAATTATTTAATATTTAGTGTGAAATACAGTGGGGAAAATTATTATTTGTTCTCTGAGCTAAACATGACTTAGTACTTGGTAGAGAAAACCCTTGATGGCAAGTACAGAGGAAAGACGTTTCTTGTAGTTGGTTTACCAGGTTTGCACACATCTCAGAAGGGATTTTGGTCCACTCGTCTTTACAGATAATCTCTAAATGTTTAAGGTTCCTTGTCTGTTCCTTAGCAACTCTGAGTTTCAGCTCTCTCCATAGACTTTTCTTCCGACTGCAGAGAACATAGTACTGAAGTTAGAACTGAAAACTATAACAAGAATTAGAAATCACCCCCTATTAATTACACTAATTATATGCTTGCCATTTGTGAATGGATATGTGTTGGCGAAGCAAAATAACTGCAAGAGAATGATAAGGATATTATCCCCCCCCCCCCTAACAAAAAAAGAATGAAAACAATTGTAGCTTATGGCAGCTTTAAATAAATAAAGGGAAGTTGTAGGTTTTGTACAGCCGAGTCCATAAGTATTGGGACAGTTTTCATAGGTTTGTCTATGTATACAGTACACTGTTCAATAATATACCAATATAACTGTTTAGGAATAACAGCCTTTTTTACACAGTTCCTTCTCTTTCGCAAGTAATTAGACAACTGACTGATAAGCAGGTTGATGCCCAGTTGTGGCCTGTTTCTTAGTTATTTCTTGACAAATGAAGGCCATATGAGGTCTGGAGTTCATTCCAAGTGTTGAATTTAGCGTTTGGTAGCTGTTCATTGGGGTTGCTGTCTCTCTGTCTGAGCCTGTAGTTGGAGCATATCAAGCCTTAATTAGGCCTTTAATCAAGTAACATGTCTACTCAAATAAAAATTGTTTTTTTTTTTCATTTAAAGCATTAGGTCATGGAGCTGTATGACTCAGACATTAAAATGATTGTATCCTAAATACTTCCTCATATTCTGTAGAATATAACTCTATATGCAAATCGTTCTTGTGGATTATTTACAGCTATATGAGTATATGTAGTCATATTTACTGCAGCTTAGTCACTTCCCTTATAATTTTCCACCTGGTTCCTCCTCATCAAGCTGTTAATTGTCTAATGTGACCTACTATAATCATGTCCTTTTTTGTCCGAAGCACAGGCAACACATGGGGATCACTATCCCTCATGCCGCATCGTCGACGACCGTCATCTGTCGTCATCACACTTTTTTTTTCCCCCCCATCCTTAATTCAGGAAAATTTGATCAAATCTTCACAGAACCTTTATTGGGAAGCACAGATGTGCAACAGCTTTTAATTTTTAGAGGTAGCTCATTCATTGGGCACTTGATGCATGTCTAAAAAGACTCATAAATCTATATGTCTGTCTGTTTTTGCAGCCAGTGCTTCAGTTCTCCACACAGCTGGATGCCATGCAGCACTTAAAGGACCAGCTGGAGCAGCGCACACGCATGATCGAAGCGAACATCCAGAGGCAGCAGGAAGAGCTGCGTCAGATTCAGGAGGAGCTGCAGAGGGTGCAGGGCCAGGGCTTACAGGTTAGAGGAACCTTCGCTGGACCACACATCCACGTTTTACCGGGTTTTCATAGACATTTTATAAAATAAACTCATCTTACACACTTTGTTAAAACATTAAATCTATTGTATGTTACGTACTTTGAGATTTTTATAGGGAAATTTCATGCAAAAGTCAGCCTTACCATGGGAAAAAAGCAGGCATAATTCATAATGCTGGGCATCAAAAAGCACAAAAGTTATGAAAGCTGCAGAGAAAAAGAGAGGAACCGACAAGAAAAAAAGTCCTCAGTAATCACGGATTTAATAATTTCCTAGTTTTTAAACAATTAATATTAAAATTCACTAACTAAAGTTCTTTTAAGTCTCTTGCATGGTACAAATTGAACTGTCTTTAAAATGAGAGAATTTCTGTATTTCCTGTATTCTCCCAAAAAACTTTCTGTTTAATATCACATCCATAACACTGGTAGAGATGTAGATATTTTCAGTATATGAATTTTGAGGATTCATTTGCATTTAGCTGAAGAGATTAAGCTTTTTGTTTACCAATATCGGGTCCAAATGTCACACTAATAATGCAAAAATCATCCTATAGACAAATTTAAAACATATTACATAAATTACAAAGGCGTTCAAGTCAAACTGGGACAAATCGGGACATTCCAAGCGAGTCAAGACTTCAAGCACAGTATGGTGATGAGGCTCCTAGCCGCAGTAAAACATTTAAAGGTGCGTATGTTTTAAAGAAGGCCGTACGTCAGTAAATTATGATCCGAGGTGTCTCGGAGCCCATTGCAGTCGTTCCTATGAACATTCAGCGAGTGGAACGCTTGATCAATCAAACTCGACGGATAACTTGCAGAGGAGACACATCTGTCTGTGGATACTGTACACACACCATTCACCAGCACCATTTGCACATTATAGAAATTTGGCGGTATGCAACATCCGCATACAGTCCTGACCTCGCTCTAAGCCATTTCCACATGTTTGTGAGGCTAGTATTTCAGACGTGAAGCAGGCAGTCCAATCTTGTTCTAAGCTTTCCACCTTGGTCGTATCCAAGCACTAGTGAAACACTGGGGTAAAAGCATTAGTGTAGGGGAGTATATAAAGAAATAAAGAAAGTTTTTAACTCTCATAACTGTGTAAAATATGAGAGCATCTCATACAAGTTATTTAACGCGCAATCAAAGGTCCCAGTTTGACTTGAACACCCCTGTTTAAATTACTATATTCATAATAATAATAGTAATAACAATGATGATAATAAGAATAAATGCATTAGCATCATTAGTTCCTTTTGTTAGACTTGCAGGAAGTCTGGAAGGTCTTGCACATTATTATAGTATGAAAATCCTCATCATAGCTGAAGCATGTTGAAATGAGGAATCCCCAAAAGGCTAGGAATATCGAACACGTGAACATTTCGACTTATATTTGGCATTAGGTGTAGCCTAACTAAATTAGTAGGATTAAAAATTCTCAGGTAGGATGATATTAATGTGTGTATGTATGTGTGTATGCAGATGTTTCTGCAGCAAAGTGGTGGTAGTCTGAACCTTGGCTCAGTGCAGTTAGCGCAGGGTTCCTCTGTGCAGCCTGGTCCTGCTCTGACCATGCAGGGGCTGGTGGTGCCTGCGGGAATCTTACAGGGCAACCTGGCATCAACACATACGGGCGCACAGCAACACTCTGTCACTCAGCAGAGCCAGCCTGCCCAGCCTCAGCAGCAGAGCATTCTCCGAGAGCAGAGTGGCACACACACACAGGTGAGAAAACGCAAAAGCTTGAAAAAATGATTTAAAAATGAGTACTAGCTATCATTAAAAAATAATAATGTTAAATAAAAATGTGTTGGTTATACTGCTTACATCATTCAAAGATTAATATGATGAGCTGGCATATTTATTCTAAATAGTTTATAGTATCTGTAGAGTGTCCAAGAGACTTGGCACAGTGGCATAAAAACCCCACAGCCCCCTTAGCGGTTTTGGCACTGTGACTGCAGAGTGCCACAGAAGCACTAGAGTACAAGGATAAATGCTGACACCACCAGAGGCCACTCGTACAGCCTACAGGAAAGATCTGTGTAAACTTTACGCCGAGGCATAAATAAGGCAGAATTACAAGTTATCAAAGTCATTTTTTTCACATGAGCAGAACGTTTGTTTCTCATGCCAGCAGGCTACAAATCGCTAGGGTTGACCCTGGTGAAATACCCAGATAAACCATGATGTTATTGCAGGTGTACTCATAGCTTATTTTATGAAAATGTAACCAAGGCTTTCTTTAGTAATGTATTATTTATGATATCGATGATCCTAAGCATAGAGTGGAAGCTATAAAAGAAAATGGAAAAATTTATTATTCTGATATTCTGGCTAATCTTTTTTCTGGGCATAGCAAAATACCATCAATCAGAATGCGTTTATATCACGTTTGAGGCGGGTAAATAAGGAAATGGACTAATAACTTATTTGCTGAATGATCCTGTTTGGGGAAAGTTTTTATAATAATTTCTACAGAATGTTTTTTTTTATATTACTCAGCTGATTATGCCTGATATATTTACAGCATCTACGGCTTGGTCAGGGCCACGGTGATTCAAATTGCACTTCTGGTTCAGTTGTGTTTTTGGAAATATAACCGACTGAATTCAGTAATGGAAACGGTTCAGAAAAAAGGACTTAATGCTATTCCTGTGTGTGTCTAGGCCAGTTGTCATATGTGTGGGGGAAAAAAATAGTTGTCCTTTACATTCTGAAATTCACCGCATCTTTTCGGTGTCTGTTTCTAAATCTTTGCTGCAGCCCCAGAGGTCATCCCACACACTGCAGTCTCCTCAGGGAGCCATGCCTGCACCTCTCTATAACACCATGATGATTTCACAGCCTGGCCAGGCCAACGTGGTGCAGATCTCCACCAGTATACCCCAGAACAGCCCGAGTGGAACTGCAGTGGCCACCTTCACTCAGGACCGACAGATACGGTACCACCTCATTCTCCTCCTGAATTTGGTCCAGAATGTGCTGTAGAATTGTTACTACTTTACACACAGTGTGAACGTATCTTTCACATGTATAAAGTGCTTTAATAATATCTTCAGTGTTCATTTTTATTTCTGCATGGCATTTCTGATGAACCATTAAGAGTCGGAGGAATAAACGTGTACGAAAGCGATTTAACAGGAGAAAGAATACATAGCCAGAAATGATTATTGTAAGAATAATAATAATAAAAAAAAGAACACTTGCAAGACTGTTAGCAAACTTGTGTGAGGTCACACACAGAAAGAAGGCATATTCTTTGTTATGATTTGTTATAAGAATTCTCAGCTGTTATTGGTTAGATACCTAGAGCGAGAATGTGGGACATAAATCGTGTGTTTTTAAGCGTAGTCACACTGCCAAAAGCAGATTTTCCTTAATGTTTTTAAGGAGGATGGTTTTTTTTTTACGTCTGTTTTCTTTTCTTTCATGGCTTTTTAAGGGGTCAGCAGATTTCTTATCACCTTGAAAATGGCAAAGACACTTTTTACGAGCATAACAGAACCTCATCATAAACCTCACCCTTAGGTTTAAGATTGTTTAATATATATTTCACCTCTTTTTAAACAACACTGAATAATCTCCTGCCAGTGATAGGTCTGTTTCAGCCTCACTATTTTGCTAACATTTTGTTTTATTTCCTCCAGATTCCCAGCAGCCCCTCAGCTCCTTACTAAGTTGGTGACAGGGCCTATGGCGTGTGGTGCCGTCATGGTGCCCACCACCATGTTCATGGGTCAGGTGGTGACACCTTTTGCCCCTCAGCAGAGTCAAAACCAGACCATCAGCATTGCTCAGCAGGCACCGACACCCTCACAGGAGCAGCAGGGCCAGGCACAGACCAGCGCTCAAACACAGAACCAAAACCAGACCCAACTTGGCCAGACTCAGTTCCTCCAAGTGAGTATTAAAAGAAAGCAGACCAGATGATGAATGAAAAATATATATCTATACATTTGCTGCAATATATTCATAAAGTCACATTGTGATCGACATTGTGATTGCAGAATATCTTAAGAAATTAGCCGCTGAAGGTGACACTGAAGTTTAAATGAGTGTAAGCATAACTATTTTGAAAAAAAAAGAGGAAACTCAATGAAGTCTTTGCCTGGAAATCACGAGACACTAAAGCAACTTGAATGAAAGGTCAGGTGATATAATAAAGTTGAACAAAAGTTACTTTTGTATAAAAACAAGCATAATTATTAGATTGAACAGATGATATAAATTCAGTTATGAATACTAAGCGCATCGTCCCGCCTCATGCTGAGACTAGGTGTTGTGCGAGCATCAGGTTTTTACTTCCATCATCTACTTTTAAAACTGGAGCTCAAAAACTGCACACACAGACTTGAAACAGTTATAGTACAAGTGATGCATTTTGCTACATGGGGAAGAAGTAGACATTTTAGATTTATAGACATTTTTGATTTATTAATAGCGCTGGTATTCCATACAGCCCACGCAGAGCACATGCAGAGCACAGAGCAGGCCAAGTCTATGGGCGTGTAGAAAATGAACAGTCGATTTATTTTTAAAATGTTTACGTGCATGGTTATTGTATGAACCCACGTTGACCCGCAGCAGCACCGCATTCCAGCTTTATAGATTTATAGATGCTGAGCATGTGTCCCATACACTGTTGTGTTTTTTCTTGGGAGACGCAAACCCAAGTAAAAGGAATCTGATGAAATATTATTAAGTTACTGTTATTGTCGACTGTAAATAATAGGAGCTCTATTCAAGTCAAAGCGGCCCTTCTGATTGTGCAGAATAACAGAAGACAGTTATGAGAGTAAAAACTCACTTTATTTCTCCACAGTATATAATCCCCTGCTACACTGATGCACTTATCCCAGCGTAGAAGGTGAAATGTTCATGGGAACGACTGCAGTGGGCTCTGAGCCACGTCTGCCAGGACCATCATTCACAGCCTTCTTTAAACCATTTGAAATGTTTTACTGTGGCTAGGAGTCTCACCACCGTACAGTGCTTGATGTCAATCGGTTTTACACCTTCATTCATGAGAAATTTCATCACATGTCCCAGTTTGACTCGTATTTTTAATACAAGCAAATTTAAATTTCTTAGCCTTGTTCAGTGTGATGCAGCTGATCATCAGGAATTTGTAAATGCACAAACTGAAACAGATCAAAGAACAATTCTAGAATCAGAAACTCCAAAAAGGCTGATTCTGCTATTCTCAGAACTGTTTAGTGTAAGAGCATCCCAAGCGTCCAGTTCAAGAATTTATCAAATCCGATGCATTATGCTGATGATTGTAGCTCTGTGCTAACTCACCAGCACACTTTGTCAATGTAGACTGGCATATGAGCTCTTTCGCATTAACCGCTGAACGATGTATATTACCTGATCTAAAGCCTGCATCGCTGTAAACTAATTTAATAGTAGGAAATGGGTATGATACACTGCTCCCAGTGTATGCACTCAAGCTGATATTGACCTCACGCCATAATCAATGAAGGAGCTGCTAGTAGTTCAGAAGACTATTTCAAGTTGAAGGGGTAATTTTCAGTGGTTTTTGACAATACGTAGCACAAGTAAAAGTAAAAAAAAAAAGTAAAGCCTTTATTTGTCACATATACATTATAGCACAGTGAAATTCCTTCTTCGCATTTCCCAGTGTAACTGGGGTCAGAGCGCAGGGTCAGCCATGATACAGCGCCCCTGGAGCAGATAGGGTTAAGGGCCTTGCTCAAGGGCCCAACAATGGAAACCTGGCTGAGCTGAGAATCGAACCGCCGATCTTCCGATCAGTAACTCAGTGCCTTAGCCCTCTGAGCCACCACTGCCCCACAAGCTTAAGCAGATTTAAAATTTCTGTTTTGTAGGCACCTCGTCTTCTTCATGGGAATCAGTCAGCGCAGCTGATCCTCCAGGCTGCGTTTCCTCTCCAGCAGCAGAGCGCCTTCTCTACAACCACACAGCAGCAGCAGCAACTCCAACAGCAGCAGCAACTCCATCAGCACCAACAGCAGCTTCAGCACCAACAGCAGCTTCAGCACCAACAGCAGCAGCAGCAGCAGCTGGCTTCTCATAGGCCAGACAGCATGACTGACCGTTCCAGTGGGCCGACTCAGTAACCCCGCTAACAGCCAACGGTGTGGCAAGGACCTGAGGAAGACTGAACCTGACCTCTGTTGTGGAGTGCAACGAAGGAGGAGTGTTAGCAGTATTCAAAGCGTACCTGTTTTTTGGCGCAAAAGCAAAAGGTGCTGTTGTGTCCCTGCGTCCTATGTGTCGTCCCTCATCATCTTCCGGATGCTTATTGATTTTCGTCAAGCCGTTGAAGATGACAGGCGAGGCAAGTTGTGAAGTGGGCCGTCTTTAATCCACACCATCGCATGTTCAGTTGTATGGCGCTCCGGTTTGTAAGCTGGAGGTTGTGATTCAAGACTTCAGAGAAGTCCTGTTAGAAAAAAACGGCATCTCTCTTACTTCTCTTATCCTCGTCCTTTGTAATTACTCACCTCTTCTTTTCTTTTTTTTTAATTTTCCATGTAAAAAGAAAAAACGAACATTAATTATGGGTCAGAAAATATTTTTAATGTGGATTCAGCTTTTATTGTATAGTTCACCTGTAAATTAATATGTAAATATACAGACAAAACAAAGAGAAACTAATATTTTATATCGATGCATGACACGAAAAAAAAAAAAGAGTGTAGTCTGTTATTTGTAGCTTTGAATATACTTTTTTTCTAGCATTCAAAGGAAAAAAGAAAACACATCGATGGCTGATGCCTTTACGGACTTCCTCAAGCCGTAGGAGGTTTGTTTGTTCGTGTGTCGGTGTTTGTGTGAGTGCCAGTGTGTGTGTCTGTCTGCAAAGCGGGCAGCGCTGGTTCTGCTCGGTGTGTCAGAGTTTGTTTAACGATGGACACCTTCTTCATATTTTCATAACACTACTACTCTCAATAACTTTCCAGTTTTTACATGTAACCGAGAGACGTTTATTAATCTCTAACCTGTACAGATATTTAACGTTTGTATGTATATATCCGAGAGAGAGCAGGCTATGGATTCTGATTATATAGATTCATAATATATTATGATGTACGAGTGCGCATGAGTATCGCAATCAGGAGCTTTCAGGAAAGTTGACCGTGATATACTCAGGTGTCACATTCAGTTTAAGATGTTTATATGTAACGAGTGATCTACGTAAGGCCACATACTGTATATTGTATTTAAAAAAGAACCCACACAGTGCCAAACCATAATTTAAGATATATATAGACACACGCGCACACACACACACACACACACACACACATATATATATATATATATATATATATATATATATATATATATATGTATTTACTGTATATGTGTGTGTGTGTGTGTGTGAATATTATCTTTACAGTAAGATGTAAGCTATGATGAAACAAATACATCACTGTCATTTTAACCAACATGAAATTTAGCCTTACCAAACCAAACCTCGCTACGAAATCTTCTATTTGCACAAATATGAGGGTGAGGCAAAAAATATCCGCACTCTGGCTGTAGAATTTATTTTAATAAACATCTAGAAAAGTCAAACCATCTTTTTTCCCCCCCCCACATAATCCCCTTTGTTTTTCAATATACTTTGTCCATCTGTCAACAAACCCTCATATTCGCCCTTATTAAAAAATGTGTTAGACTGACCTGCAGGAGACGTATGCATTGCTGTCTTCACGTCTTCGCCAGAAGTGAATCTTCCTCCTCGTAGAGCTGCTTTCAGGGGACCAAACAAGTGATGGAGCAAGATCAGGACTATAGGGAGGATGCTTTAACACCTTCTCTTTAAGAAACTTTCCCCTTCCGCTCCGGTCTCCGCTAAATAACGGTACCAGGTACCCCCTTGGACCACAAAAATATCAAATTACTGTGCGCTGCTCTTCTCTCGTGCAAATCACAAGTGGGGCATCCGTTTTTGCTCGCACTGCAGTTACAAATGAACTGATGACACATTCACACCTGACTGGCGAGACCATAGCCTTGAACGGAAAGCGCTGATAAGACAGTGCAGCGAACAGAAGTTTTAAAATAACCAGAGTGCAGATCATTTTTTACTCACCCACATGTTTTTTTTTTTTTTTTTTTTGAGACTTCTTTAGATTTTCATTAAGCTTGAGTGGGCTAGAAGCAAAATGCGACGACGACACAACTACATGTCAGAAAATCATTAATGTTACAGGGTCTGTGATGATGATCCTGTGCTTGTGCTTGACATCCTTTTTTTTTGTCCCAGGATGAAAACGTTAGCACTTATGTTTGAATTGCACTTTACATTTAGGGCACTGTGGAACTTTAAAACCTAGGTAAGGTCTTAAATCGTTGTTGTTCCTAATAAAGTGGAACAGAGAGTTCTCATTTTTTTAAAAATGTTTTATTTTTTAATATTATTTAATGTTTTTATTTTCTAATGTTGCATCTCCCCTTGATGGTCTTGACGGCTCTGCAGTAGCAGTGAGGTGTATAGCAGACCTCTCTGGACTAATCAGTCTGTTGTGTTATAGACGTATGATATGCTATATGGCTATATTGGTTAGACTGGTGACTGCTAGCGTTGCCGCCTCACAGCTCAAGCTACAGCGCTTATTGATGATGAATAAATGAAGGAGTGTTACAAAATCCGCTGTTCGTCGATTTAGTTTAAGTCTCCTGCTTGAACATTAAATCGTCACCAGTGTTGGGACAGTTCTGACCTTGCTTAGGTGTCTTTTTGAAAAATTTGGACAATCATCATATCAGGAAGCGAAAAACTTTCTTCAACTTCTTTGAATAAATGATAGCACTTAGATATACCACATGGCCAAAAGTATGTGAACACCTGACCCTTACACACTGTACGGATGTGACTCTTCTGTATAGTTCTGTAGCAATACTGTTTCATTCACTGGATCTCCAAACCTGTTCTAGCATCCTTCTGTGCACAAACCCAGCTCCATGAAGTGTGAAGGTTGGAGTGGAAGGACTCAAGTATCGTCATACACAGGGCGCTGACTGCACTCAGTCTCACTGATCCATCGCCTTTCGGATGAAATCGAAATCCCAACATCACGAACATTGCTTGACCTCACTAATGCTTGTGTAGCTAAACGCTCCCAAATCTAGTGGAAAGCCTTCTTAGAAGAGTGGAGCAGGTTATAATCTAACATGAAACAATTTGGAAACTGGACTACAGTTCGGAAACTCCCAGGATCAAACCCCACAACCACCAAGAAGCCACTGCTGGGCCCTTGAGCAATGAGATGTGTAATGAGATAAAAAAATGTACGTCGCTCTGGATGAGGGCATCTGCCCAATGCTGTAAAATATAAATCATCAATCAGGTGTCCTTATACTTTTGGCCATCATGGCTGTCTTGTCTTGAAGTTATCTTGTTCTTATGCCATGTGACTAGACAAATCTGTTTTATATAAGTGTTTACCTTTCAGTCGATGTGCACAACAACAAAAAAAAAAAAAGAGATAGAGGAAAGAAAACATTGTTTTTTTCAGGGTAGTTCTAGTAGAAACGGGTTGCAGTAATTCACACGAGACCTCAGTGTGGCAGCACCCAGTCGGTCCTGCATTCCACTTTCTCAGGAGTTTTCTGCATCCAGCAGTTCCAAGTGCTGGTCCAATCACATGTTCACGTTGCAGTATCCATCCCGTAGCATTGCTAGCTCTCGCTTCTGACTATCACTGTTTCTCCAAGGATGTCTTTTGCCAGTCAAGTTGAACCCAGATTAACTGGATTCTTCAAGTTTGCCAACAAAAGCTGTTGAGGCTAATAATATTCCAGAATTTCCTAGTGAAAAAAGAAAAACCTCACTGAGTGCAGTAATATAAGCTGGATCTCAGAATTTTTATCTGAGTAGGTTATATAAGCTAAATAGAATGTATTTTTCATTAAACATGGAATTATTTCAGACTTGATACCATCAATACATCGATCAGCTGTAACATTTAAAACATTAATGTGTAGGTTCTCCTTGTGCCACAAAAACAGCTATGACCCATCTCCTGACTCCACAAGAGCTCTGGGGGCGTGCTGTGGCGTCTGGCAGCGGGATATTAGAAACGAGTACTTGAAGTACTTCAAGGCTTCCCTGGATCAGACTTGTTCTCAGCACATCCCATGGGTGCTTGATCGGATTGAGGTCTGAGGAATTTGGAGGACGGGTCAGCAACCTTGAACTCTTTGGGCGTTTTCACATTAGGGACCTGCTATCGTTTCTGAAAACCCTTGACCACAAAGTCGTGTTCATTTTCAAAATTCAAGTGAGAACACAATCATTCCGGGTTCGGGAACCTTGCCCACGTCCCCTTGTTAAGGTGGGATCAAATCAGATATGGAAGCCAATCGTATCTGAACACAGAAGTAGGTCGCTAGTGCCATCTGTCTCCTCCGACCTACACAGCCATGGCTCATAAAGTAGGAAAGCACTTTTAATGGCGGCTCACAAACCAAGTAGGTGCACACTGCCACCTGCTGGATCGGATACTGTAAATACCTGAATAGTGTACCTGAGTACAGAGAACAAAAAAAAAAAAAGACTATGTGAACACTGGCCAGCGGGGAAGTGGGGAGGGGAGAGCAATCGTTCCTGGGCACGGTATAAACCAAATATGTCTAATGTGAAAATGCCCTTTGCCTGCTAAGCCCTATACTCAGCAGGCTGTGTGTTCTGATACATTTCTTTCATCTCCAGCTTTGACATTTTTAAGCAGTTTGTGCTACGTCTGCGTTTTTGTGGGATCGGACTGGAACGTGCTGGCCTTTGGTCCTCATGATCCTGTCACCAGTGTACTGATAATATAATTGATAATCATGGTTAATGTTATGGCTGATGGATGGATAATTTATACTGAATTTGTTTTACAGTTTGTAGCAAAAGTTCCGCATTTAGTCGTTTTATCACCATTTCGTTTCCGAATATCTATTCTCCAAGAGATGATTTGATGTCTGAGGACCTAATGGCTCGAGTGGCAGGAATTTCTTTCACAGTATGAATGTAAAACAGCGTCACTTTTCAACCCATATACATAAGCTGAATCTTGTCATATAAATAGAACTAATATTGTTATTTTAGAGCGACATATAACCTGGTAAAATCTCTATTTTTCTATGGCAAGACCAGACCACTGGAAAGAGTTTAAGAAGAAAGAGTATATGACATTATGAGTAAATGATGCTTTATAGGATATGGTTTTAAAGGTTTAAACAAACTTTGACACACTAGAGAACCAGATTGAATATTTTCCTCACGATGCAGTTGGGCTCGGGGCCTGGAGTTGTTCCTCGATCAGTTGTGAATGAGGGAGATGGAATGATTTGTAATGAAACACCATTCGAAATAGTGCTGATGAAGTATGGCCTTTTAACATATGGAGATTTTTACTCAACATATACTACGTGCTGTCCTCTTTTAAAATCTCTAATTGTGTTCACATTTTTTGTTTCTAATGTTGGTTAAATTGGATATTTAAAGTGAAATTTGTGCACGGTAAGGACTTCATGGTAAAAGACGTCTCACAGGCGCTGTCGCTCCTGTGCCTGTGATGTCCACGCTTGTGAATACACCTCAGAGAACTGGTGCAGTTTATGTCCTTATATTCCATATTACTAGTAAATACAAATGCACACGATTACTGCCCAGGTCCTCCCTTCTTTTTTTTTTTTTCCAGAGTACGCTTCTCCAGTCAGGGAGGATGAAAGCTGCTGCTTGCTTCTCACTTTTTAAATGATTATTATTGTTATTATTATTATCATTACTGTAAGACCGCTGTCAGAATTAATGTGTTTATGATTACAAGGGGCGTTCAAATCAAACTGGGACTTTTGATTTGTGTAGAATAACAACACAGTTATGAGAGTAAAAAAATTCCTTTATTTCTCTGTATAATCCCCCGCTATACTAATGCACTTATTCCAGAGTTTCACTAGTGTCTGTATACCATCAAGGTAGAAAGATTTCCCAGTACACCAGTACCATGGTCAGAATGCCTGCTTCATGTCTGAAACGCTGGCTTCCCAGGAAATCCTTTAGTGGAAACGACTTGGTCAGACTGTATGCGGATGAATTATCAACTTAGTGACAAGTTATCTGTTGATTTCAAGGATCAGACGTTCCACTCATTGAATGTTGACGGGAACGACTAGAGTTTGATCCAAGCCACCTCAGCCATTTACAGATGTACGGCCTTGTTTAAAAAGGTTGCACCCTTTAAATGTGTTGCTCTGGATTAGCGTCTCATCACCGTACTATATTTGAAGTCTTCTGTAAATGTTGATCACTTTTCACACTTCATTCACTAGAAATTTCATTTCAAGGTTTGACTTGTAAGGCCCTTGTAATTTGACCGCAAACAAATGTTCATTTCTTGCTCAGTGTGATGGAGCTGACCCTCTGGCTGGAATTCGTAGATGCACAAACTGAAACAGTTCTGAGAATAGTTCTACAGTCAGAAACTTCTAAACTTTCTAAAGATTTCCAAACTGTTTTCAGAACTGCTTAGTTTAATCGCATCCCAGACTTCCAGTTCAAGAATTTGTTAAATCAGATGTCATGCTGAAGATTGTAGCTCTGTACTAACTCAATAATTATAGCTGCACACTTCTGTCTTTGACTTTTAACTGCTGAAAAACGGAAAAAAAAAACTTCTGAATGTGTTAAAGAGGTAATTTCACAACATTAATGCGTTTATCTCTGACAGCCTTAATTGCTAATATGAAACATCAACACTAATTACATGAATCACTTGGCATCAGATCACTCCTTTTGTCAACAGTTTCCTTTAAGCTAAAGAGTGAGGACTGAATCCTTGGAATCTGAACACTAGTCGTCTGGGCCGGCGACAGGAGGCTGTGTGTTTGTGTGTATGATTTAGGATGTAGTAGTTGGTGAATATTAAACATGCCCCCAACTAGTTTCAGACAGTCAGGCCAACATCAATTACACAGGATCTCTGTTTTTTTTGTTTGTTTTTTTTTTCCCCTGTCTCGACTTAATCATTGGACACTTGGACTTAATCATTCTTCATGCACATTCTGCCACCTAACATGTTTGTGTATAAACCATGTGTCCCCTAATGTTTCGCCGTCCTTCAGTATAATGTCTGATGGTGTAAAGTCATTTTTAATGTACCCAAAGAGCTGCGAGTAAAAATAAGGAGACTTATTAATTTTTTTTTTCATTCTCTAACATTTTTTTGTTTGTTTTGTTTTACTAGTCCTTGAAGTACTTGAAACCCTAATGCAAATGAGCTGGTTAATGAATTCATGTTCTGTAGTTTCAACATGCACACACAATGTCTCTCTGTGTTTCCTTCTTTGTGTGACACTTTTTTTTTTTTCTTCTTCTGGTTGGCTCATGAAATCAACCTGGTCAGTACATTGAATAAAGGGTGGGTGGGGCTTAATTCATTTAATACATCATTCACTTCATTCATCCTTTCAGTTCAACTAGGTTTTAATGTTTTTTTTTTTTCTTAAAGTATAGGTAACAGTCCACGCGGTGAACTCGGTGGCGAGGATGAAGACTGTGCTTTTGTAAAAGGTGCTGTTAATATCAGTGTATGTGCTGCATCGGGTTCATTTGATGGGCCACGCTAACAAAACCATAAGAGAGGCTTGTGAGGCGAACGGTGCAGTTTGCGCTCCTTACTCGATCTTGAAAATAAACCTATATTTTAAAGAATGTCTATTTCGTGCCATCATGTGTTCTTTAAACAGGTTCTATGCTACGTTTGGTAATAAAACGCTTGATATTTGATGTGCTAATCCTAAACCTTGTGTATATCCACAGAGCAGTGCTAATTTAGTTCCTTCTTTGTTCTAACTTTCAGTTCTACAGGTGCATCTCAATAAATTAGAATGTTATTGAAAAGTTTTTTATTTTATTTCAGTAATTCAATTCAAAATGTGAAACTCATATTATATAGATTCAGTACACCCAGACTGATATATTTCAAGTGTTTATTTCTTTTAATTTTGAGGATTATGGTTTACAGCTAATGAAAAACCCAAAATTCAGTATTTCAGAAAATTTGAATATTGGGAAAAAGCTCAATATTGTCTCACACTAATCAGCCATTAACGCAAAACACCTGCAAAGGTTTCCTGAGCCGTTACATGGTCTCTCAGTCTGGTTCAGTAGGCCACAGAAAGTCATTGTTAAAAAAAACATCTGGCTGTTCACAGTGTTCTATAAGCAGATTAATGGAAAGTTGTATGAAAGGAAAAAATGTGGTTGCACAAGCAACAGGGATAACCACAGCCTTAAATGGATTGTGAAACTAAGCCCATTTAAGAATTTGAAGGACATTGAACAGGAGTGGACAGCAGCTGGAGCCACCACACACAGACGTATCCAGGACATGGGCTACAACTGTTGCATTTCTTGTGTCAAGCCACTCTTATACCAGAGACAACATCAGAGGTGGCTTGCATTTCATTTGGAAATCATGGTCCCTGTGTCTGGAGGAAGAGTGGAGAGGCGTAGAATCCAAGTTGCTTGAAGCCCAGTGTAAAATTTGCAGTCAGTGGTGGTTTGGGGAACCCTGTCATCTGCTGATGTGTTTTATCAGGTCCAAGGTCAGCTCAGCCATCTACCAGGAAGTTTTAGAGCACTTCATGCTTCCCTCTGCTGACCAGCTTTTTGGAGATGCTGATTTCATTTTCCAGCAGGACTTGGCACCTGCCCACACTGTCAAAAGTTCTAATACCTGGTTTAAGTACCATGGAATCCCTGTACTTAAACAGCAAACTCACCCGACCTAAACCCCATAAACAATCTATGGGGTATAGAGATAAGGAAGATGTGAGACACCAGATCCAACAACACAAGAGCTGAAACCACAACCTGGGCTTCCATAACATGTCAGCCGTGCCACAGACTGATCGCCTCCATGCCACGCCGCAAGTGCTGCAGTAATTCATGCAAAGTGAACCCTGACCAAGTATTGGGAGCTGTACATGTTTCTGTGTTAGTTTTCCTTATCTGTAAGCCATAATCATCAAACTTTAAGGAAATAAACACTTGAAATATATCAGTCTGGGTGTAGCGAATTTGTACGAGTTTCACTTTTTGAATTGAATTACAGAAATAAATCAACTTTTTGATGATATTCCTAATTTATTGAGATGCTCCTGTACAGTATATGTTCACTTAAACATGCTATATGAAATGAAGATTGTTTTAAAACGCTACATCATTTAAGTCATTCAGCAAACACTTCTTACTTGCAATTCTTCTACTAGCCAAATGTGGGAAAAGAAGAAAACTAATTCTTTACTTCAGTTACTCAAGTTAAAGTAGAAGTTCTCTATTTACAATTCAACTTGAGTAAAAGTACATTAGTTAAGATTTAGTTAAGTATCAGTTACAGAGTTATTTGTATTAGCTCACTCAGGTTTCTCTCGAACTCCAATGACTGTGGATGTGCTGTTTCATCAGTCTGCAACCTTCTCCGTTTCTGTTATGCATAACAACCAGCAGCCGCTTCAAACACTACACACCCACATCACTGTAGTTCTTTAATGCAACACATGTAGAAATATAATGAAACAAAAGTACAGCTATTTGCTGTACAATGTAGTGGAGTAAAGGTAAAAAGTATCCGCTAATAAACTAGACCTGCGGCCAAAAGTTTTGAAAATTACACAAATATTAATTTTCACAAAGTCTGCTGCTTCATTGTTTTTAGATCTTTTTGTCAAATATTACAATGGAATACTGAAGTATAATTTCACACATTTCATATGTGTCAAAGGCTTTTATTGACAGTTACACTAAGTTTATGCAAAGACTCAGTATTTGCAGTGTCGACCCAACTTCTGGGCCACATCCTGACTAATGGATAATCAATGCTTGGAGTTTGTCAGAATTTGTATTTTTTTGTCCATCTGCCTGTTGAGGACTGACCACAAATTCTCATTGGGATTAATGTCTGGTGAGTTTCATGGCCGTGGACCCAAAATGTTGATGTTTTGTTCCTCAAGCCACTTAGTTATCACTTTTGCCTTATGGCAAGGTGCTCCATCATGCTAAAAAAAAAAAAAAAGAAGTTGCTCCTGGAAGAAGTTTTTTGTACCATTCTTTATTCACGGGTGTGTTCTTAGCAAAACTGAGAGTGAGCCAACTTCTTTGGCTAAGAAGCAACCCCACACATGAATGGTCTCAAAATGCTTTACTGTTGGCATGACACAGGACTGATGGTACACCTTACCTTTTCTTGTCCAGACAAGCTTTAAAATCGAAACTGCACCAAACATTTTTAAATAAACACACACATCAGTGGGTGTATTTGGCAAGCAGAAAAGGCAGGTATTTGTAAATAATTTACAAATATCTAAATTCTGTATTATTTATAAATATCAGAATTGCTTCATTTTTAAGAGACAGTTTATTCCTCTTATCCCGAGTCTGCAGCTGGCTTTTGACAGATGTCGTATTGCTGACCACAGATGTGGTCTCAGGATGGAGGCGGCATATTGATGTCACTATTGACTGGTGTGAGACAACCAACATTAAAAAAAAATGTGATCAGCTGATTCTCACAACAATTGTGTAAAGTACAGAAACCAAATAAATATTTTCCACTATCAAGAAAACCCTGAGCATTAAAGGTCATACTGACAATTTATTATTTACAGGAATTTTTACAGTCAACTTCTGTGCACACTGAATAGTGTCCTGACATGTTACAGATAAGTAACTCCATTTAAATATTGACAGCTATGTTTCATCCCAAACTGTACAAAATGCAGCAGTAACATACCTGACAGTTCTACAGTACATGGACAACAGGGGGTGGGGGTGGGGGGGGGGGGGGGGAATCAAAGCTCTAAATAGGAATTAAAAATTTTTTATTTTAGTTTATTGGAATTGGAGTACTTATCTAAAAGTGTTTTACTGTAGATGAGGTGATTTATTTTCTTTTTATGGATGGAGCTGGAGTACAAAACCAGTTGACATACCTTTTCCCAAATAATAAAAATAAATTCTTAAGATAAATGAAACATAATTAATTTTCCTTTCTTGTTTTAAATGATGTCTCTTTGCATCTCCTGACTCGATTTGCAGTGGATCAGTTATTCGTTAGAGGAGTTTATAAATCAACTGTGTCATATAAAGCCACAGGATCCAGAGTGTATGATATTTTTTGGATGCTTCTCACCACACAACATTCAGGATCTCGACTGTTAAAACAGATTGAGGATTTATAAGTTAATAAATAATTTAGTGTAATGCACAAGTACCTGATTCTAGCCTGTGCTTATATTTCCTGCAACACAACATACTCTAACAAATCTCATAGGTCTGGCTTGTGAGAAAACGTATTGCATTTTACTGCAAACAGGCTGACTAAAAGGACACAATGATGTAGAGGAGTAGTTACCTAAACCATACACACGCACTGGATTGAAACAGCATGATGAGCTCATGCACACTCGCCGCCAGTTTATGGCCATGATAGGAAGAGAAAACCAGATAAAATAAGATAATTTGATAAGAGACAGAAGTAAAGGAAACTGTTACTAAAGCATACAAATCTCAGAATTCAACACAAAAAAGCTAAATAAAAACTAATGCAGCGTCTGTGCCTGGGTCTAAACAGTTATCTTTCGTGCAAACTCTCAAACACGCTCAACTGTCCACCGCTGGCCTTTGTGTACAGTCCGTCTTTGTGAATACAGCACTTCGGAGGTGACATGTAGATTTTAAGCCCAGAAAGTCTGCCCTCTTCTCAGAAACCGGTATCCGGCTTGATGAATAGAGCCGAGAATGCGAAGGCAAGAAACACGATTCCGCCGATGATTGTGACTGTGGAGAGAAATGCACAAATGAAATCTTCGGTTCTCGTTTATTGTTAACAATTACCATGTGGTGCTCTGTACAGCCTTACCCGTCCTGACTGAGATTTTCTGAGCGACTATCCTTCCACCGACCACCGCCAGACCTGTGCAGAGACAATGTCCCAGAGTTCCTCCAACCGCCACGCCAAATGGATCCTGCAGCAAACAATTTGGGAGTGGGGGACACACACCCAGGTAGGTATAGATGTTTCTGATCCTTTACTGCTAAGAAACAGTACTAAAACCACAAAAGGAATCATGATGCACAGCGTTAAACTAGACCCTGTCAGCGACAATGACTGCAGCGGTTTATGCGTAATCACTTATTTAAAAATGTGCAGCATCAGTTAACATTAATAAAATACATATGCAATAAAATGTAAATGTACATTTTTAGACTATCTCTAACTGACTCCATTACTATCAGCGTTTCTGAGACATTAGAGGCAAAGGGTTTTAACAGGAGAAAATGTGAGAATATACTGATGTTTTGTAACATTATCCTTGATTATCAATTATAAACCAGTAAATTGATGGGCACCTAAGGCTCACTCATGACTGCAGGGACCAAGGGCCAGCTGTCTGATTCAATCTCACAGAAACGCCAATGCAAAACAATTTTTTTTTTTTTTAGAAATAAAAAAAAAATGCTGGCCACGATAGAAAAGCACCCAACGTACCCCAGCCCACTGTGTATCGGGCCACTGCCCTGACCTTCAAACACCCCAGATCCCTATCTAATCGTGTACCCATGTCTGATCCACAGAGGCTCCACCCCATAACCCATAGCACCCAAAGGATCCCAGACCCAAAATGTAGCCCCGGGATGACAACGTTACATTGTGTTTACTGCGTGCTTTAATAGACGCCATTTGTCTCAGAGCTGTTATGGACTGTGAACTCGTTCAGGATTTTCTGCAATTAAGATTACAGCATTCACCATTAGGATCGCCTTCCAGGATAGCCATTTCCCCATCATCGTGCTCCTTGACTCATTTCTCCTGCACCCTCACACGTGCAATATATTGGACTTTGGAAATTTTATACACTCACTTACACACTGAAAATTTTGTATATAATTGTAAATATTGGTAACTGGTGCAGTGCAGTGTCTTTTTTTGTACAATACACGGTTTATGAGTCATGGACTTACTGTATTAAGTTGTACTTGGTTCTCTCATCACTACAGAGTAAAAATACATTTTGTCCTCTCCTTTGTGTTTCTTTAAAAAATTACCACACAGCATGTGCACAGTGGCGCTGCTGTGTTTAGGCACATGTCAATCACCCACTTTATCACCAAAATATTTTTCTGTGTTACCTTTTCAAGCCTCTAAAACAATTTCGCTCATGATTATTTTAAACCTTCCAGCAGTTCATGTTACAAACTCAGTCAGAGTGGCCCCCCCCCCCCCACCCACTCAGCGAGTACTCAGGCCCTGGGAAAGGGAGCGTGTTCTGTTGAAAAGAAACACTTGGTCACTTACTTGATGATTACCCGAGTACATTTTACCTCCTGTAACATTTTACCTAAATATTATTAATACTATAAATCTGAGTGAGAGCTGACCTCTCGTGCAGCCAGGACGATTGTAGCGAGCTGAGAGCGGTCACCCCACTCAGCGAGGAACGTAAGTGTGAGTGCCTGGATGAAGATGGGCGAGATGAAATTATGCCACTTCCTAGGAGGCAACATGGCCGTCGCCGTCCCCGCCTCTACATCAGGAGCCCCGTTGGCCAGCTTGTACCGCTGAAGCTGGGAAAAACACACCAGTCAATCGTTCAATTAACCAGTGCTTGGGTGAGGCGATATCAAACAGTCGAACAGGAGATTGTCTTTCACCTCCTCGTCTTTCTTCTTAATCTCAGCCTGCACCTCCTCGAGCTCCTCCTGGCCTTCGTCTGCGCTCATCCTCAGCCCTTCTCTCAGCATCCTCACCCCGAAGATGGCAAACAGCACTGTGGAGATGTAGTAGGTGTAGACCCGTGGGATGATCGTGGTGGCGTATCCAAAGAGGACTAGAGAGATGACAAAGAACATACACTCATGTCGGATCTACTGCTGTTGTGTTGGTTCAGCTCATGTAAACATACTGTACATCCTCTATCAGGTATTGTAAACGCTTGTTCTCTCATTTCTCCCGCACCCCCACACACGCAGACAGCTGCTGCCACAAAGTAAGATGTTAATGATTAATCATTAATAGATTCAATTGCATTAAGAATTATTTTTAATTATAATTAATGATACTGTTAAATATTATGCAAAACAAGCATTGTCACAATTAATCACATAGAAATCACAGAAATCAAAATTAACCAATATAAACACACCATGCTTAGTAAGGGTTAGGGTGGCCATGTTATGAAAAAAAAAAAAAAAAGGATTTCAGAAACTTATAAACACACTAGACTGGAAATATAAGTGAACTTCATGCAACTGACATGTCATAGTTTGCTTTTACTCTACAGAAATAAGTCTGAATACCAAATGGTATTTTTAATATTTAAATATTAGGGAGGGGAATCACTAGGGACCACCTGATACCTAGGTGCTGATTAAATGTGTATTGTGATTCAGTATTACAATTTTATAAATATCCTGATTCTTGATTAGTTCTAAACAATTCAACAGATATTTATCTCCTACCACACTGCAAATCAGTACCAACTCAAATGCAAAGAAATATATAAATTAAAATATATTTTTTAAAATAGATTCTGGAGTGTGGCAATAGATGATTTGCAATAAAAAACAAAGAAAGAAAACATGTAACTAAATTTTTTTTTTTTCAAATGTCTAATAAATATTGTAGTTTAAACTTTAACTTGTGGTAAGTTAAAGTTTAAACTACAAACTACAAAAATTCAACCTAAAAGTGAATTTTTAAATCAAATTGTGCAGCCCTTATGTTGTATAGTATTACACACGCATCTTTTCACAATCTCAAGATGGCCATCCACATTGTGCATACATTTGTACTAAACTATCATGTAATAATTTTGTACACATAGATTTGTTTAACATGCAGATTCGTTCTCCTGCTCCTCTGCGGACTGCATGCCAATGCTTCACAAGAGACAGCAGCACTGCCACAAATATGCACACACTGAAACGCTAGCCACCACACCATTTCTGTTTGATCTACAGGGGAGTTCCATAGCTGCAACTTGTCTGCTGCTAGCGTTAGCCTTGGACTAGTATGTGGCAATATTTACATGGAGTCAGCCAACCTTCCAAAAAGAAAGCACACTAAGAAAGAAAAAAAAAGCACTGGAAAGGACTTCAAACAAAAGTTTTGTAAGAAATGGTGATGTTTCTAGAGGCTGGCTACACCACGATGCAGAGGCTTGTAGTGATGAGCCGATCCGTAGATTGCCAGAAACAACTCATTTATCATTGGAAATAAAAATATGAAGCCGGAGAGCATTTGTGATGCAGCTTCTGTTGATGTGTCACCACAACGGACCATCCAATCCGCACACAACTTTGGCACAGGTTTTACGCCAGATGCCCTTACTGACAACAGAAAATTAAATTATATGCAGTCCAGCCGGAAAAAAAAAGTTGAACACACTAATATTTCATTGGACCACCTCTTTCATTGCTTACAGATGTGGCTACGATTCGATAAGCCTATGAATGTCACAACATTTATATCAGTCCAGCATTTCATTCATCTCTCTTAAAGGTCTTGTATGATGGAAAAGTCAGACCCTTTGCGTCAATAATTTAACCCTTCTGAAACAGTAGCATTTTTGCAACAACCACAGCATATGACTACAGACATGGTTGTTTGAGAAATTAGAAGATACTCACTGCCTCAGTTAGGGTTCAATAACCTGTTGCAGCTGAAATGTATTATGACTGAGTAATTACCCAGTGGAAGGCTCTCAAGGATTTACTATTGCTGGGTTGTGGCCTTTTTTTGGCCAAGCAGTGTGTAAACGATGGTTAAACTGTCAGTTTACAAAATGCAGTGTCTAAGAACTAACAAGTATTTTTTAAGGCAAAGCACAAGTTCAAGTGATGTAAATATGACTGTTGTAGTAGTCTGACAAGGCCTGTTCTATGCATGGCATAATAATCTACGTTGCTTATCTTGAGTGATTTTGTAAATTGAACCTCAACTAGAGAAATTCAACAATGCTGTTATTATTTCATGTTTCACCAGAGCACGCATCACATTAAGAGCTACAACTGTGAGTTAATGTGGTGTTCTTTTCTGTGGCAGAAAATGCCCATGTTCTCCAGAGTAACCCATCCAAAAAACAAACAAAAAACAAACAAACATACCAACAAAAAAAAATGCCCAACGTGACCTGCCCTTGCAAGTGACATGGATCAAATTGACCATAAACATCACTGACTTTTTTTTTTTTTTTAATCACAAGCCAGGCCAATTTTAACATCTATCCAATTTTGTCAGGACAATAGAAACAAGTCCTATCTGAACAATGTACTTTAATATTTCTCTTATATTTAAAAAGATTTGCAGCAACGCTCAGCTTACCCAAACATACTGATTACACTCAAACTTGCTATGCACATATACAAAGAACAAAGAGTAGGTTGATGTGACTCTACCTGACAGACAGGTCATGAGACCCAGTGCCAGCATGGCTCCTGCCAAGACTGTGAGCCGGTTATAGCGCATCGCCATGATGGCTGCAATGAAGAAAGTCTTATCCCCCAGCTCAGACACGATGATGACTGAAATTGCTGCAACAAATGCATGGATAAATCCTAGGTTGCCTTTACTGGGTTCATCTGGGCTGACAGCTGGAGCTGCAGGTTGGCCAGTTGGCGCTTTCTGTACAGAAAAAAAAGAAAGAGACAAAAATCTGTTATTGCAGTTTCTTTAGAAAATCGGTGTATATAATAAAGACACAAGACCGCTTTTCTATATTCCTGAACCTGACACTGAAAGAGCTTGAGCTTGATCTTAAGGTTGTCAGGGTTCAGTAACGTTACAGTATGTCAAGAGAAATCCTAGCCATCAAAATCACAGAAGAAATATCACAACATATCAGAATTCTCTGTAGGTGATTGGTTCTTCTTCACAACAGATCATATATATTGAATTCTTGAAAACATTTGAATGTAGTATTAAGAAGTTTAGAGTTTAATCCGGTTTACAAGCTCAGTTTTTTCGTCATGCATCCTCCCTCAGATGCTTAAAACCTGGCAGTAGAATTCACTATTGACAGGCTCCTGGGGATGAATTCTCGCTGCACAATGCCACAAATGTTGAAAAAGATGTGCACGTGCATTGTTGAGCTGTGGACCTGTCTTGCCTTTTCTGGTCATGGAGATTATAGACTCTCCCACGGTTAAGACTATTGCTTCGTCTCAGGGTCGTAACCATACACCCAAGGTTCGTTGCCGATAATGATCTTGACATGAAGGATGGGTCATCCACGGCAAAAACAGAGTTTTTGGCACCCTTCGACTAGATGTTCCTTATGCTCCTGGGTCAGCAGGTTGGAGACGAATTCGACAGTGCAGATTGCCGACTGTTCTGTATAACACTCCGACAATTATAGCAATGTTATGGGTTGTTCTCCAACGATCATCCTGCAGGTTGATGGCCTTCCTGATCTCCCATCGCCTTCCAGTGATGTTGGAACTTGTGATGATTGTGATGTTGAAGCGCATGTACCACTCAAAACACCTCGAACGACTCACTGCCAAATCGTGTCAAATGTCTATGTGGCAGATTTGCCCAGTTTCACGATCGATCTTTGTTCTAAAATGTTGTCCATATGAAAACGTCTGCAATCCGTTACAAAGCTAGTCTAGAAACTTTTTGATACCACCCTGTAAAAGAAACAAGAAAGTTTTGGAGTTCTGTGAATGAAGAAATCACTAATTAGTGTATAGGTTAGATTTAGATCTGGTAAGAGCTATAAGATCATGTTCACAATATTCACTAACTAAGGAAAAATCAAATAAACAAACACACACACAATACAAAGAAGCAGAAGCTTGGCCTGCCTAAATGTAGGCAGGCAGGCAGACAGACAGCTAGGTAGCTAGTGTATTTAATACAGGAAATACCGATTAACCGCACAGATAACAGTAAGCTGACTCTCTATAGTCATGGCCCAGAGGGGTATTTCATGTTAAACAGGTTACATTACCTCCTCAGCCTGCTGCTGCTGGACTTCCGGTATTTTATTCTCCTCCTGGATACCGGACACTGCACTCAGGGCGCTCAACACCAACAGCACAAACAACAACCTTGCCTCAACAGGCCGGGAAGCGGCCCGGGGAGGCATTTTTACTAAATAACCAAACTGTAAATCTGTATTAGAAAGCAAAATGTAAAACTTATCACACTTATTTAACCGGCTAACTCGCTAGCTGCGTTCATGTTCCTGAAGCCGCTGGTCTCGCTCACATAAACTTGCTAGCTGTTCAGACAATCTGATTAGTCTATCAGGAAGACCCGCCCATTATAGTATGCATCATGACAATATAATGTAGTGATTGGCTAAGAAAATCTGCCGCGTCAGAGAACGGTCTGTTAGGATGCGCTGTAACAAACAATAGTAACTGTAATATAATACCTATAATACTTATTTAGGTTTATTAATAATATGCTTATTAAATTTAAAATATAATAGACGAGATGTAATAAATTACATTTAATTCGTTGTTAAGTTGTGCTTAATTAGCTTATCGGTTCGTGTTACTAAATATGAAACTTGACTATTGTATAATAGTTAGGTGTTTGTAGAGAAACCGAAAATATTATACTGCCTGACCATTTAACTTCAAGCTTAAAAGTTATGACTAGCTTTAAAAAAAAAGAAGAAGAAGAAGAAGAAGTTATGATTAGCTGTGTAGGGCGTGCTGACGCTCGAGAGTTCGATGACGCATTTCCGGTTTGATATTAAGTTTCGAACCAGATAATTAGATTAGTTATAAACTAACTCAACATAGTCATTCATTTACTTATTTTGAAATGCGTATAACATCCCTTATAATGATTGTGCTGTTTTTTTGCGCATTATCTACTTCCGGGTTCTGCAACCCGGAATGGTCGATACTAGTTGTCGAGCAGCACCGCCATATTGGAGCGAGCTATTTTCTCGGCAAGTAAAGCGATGGCCGAAGTGTCCGTATCAAAATCAAAAGGCTTGCAGTGTTTTGCTGTAAACTGCAGGCATTATAATAATAGCTACTGGCGTGAACAAGGCATTACATTTCACAAGTGGGTACTTTTTTTGTTTTGCATGAGCAATAAGAACATTAGTTCTTATAGTCACTAGTTATCTTTATTCTATCATTTCAGATTCCCAGATGAGAATAAATTTCCAGACACATATGCAGACTGGGTGAGAAAGTGCAGAAGGGAAAAAGATCCTTCTAAGCATGCACGCCTTTGCAGCTGTCATTTTGAAGCAAAATGGTTCGACAGAACTGGGCAAACTGTCAGGTTGAGGGAGGGTGCTGTACCTGATTGGAGGAAATTTAACTTGCCAAAGCATTTACAGGTATCTCACTGTAAAAAGAAAAAGAAGAAGAAACAAACAAAATCTCCTGTTACTTTTTTTTGCTTGCTTTCTCTGTTGAGAATTGATTTTGTCGCTCACCCTCAGTGTGGTCTTATCTGTAGCCCAAAATAGTGAAACCCAGAACCACAGCAACTTCGAAAAGAGCAGCTGAGAGTGCAGCTCAAACCTTACCTGATGCACTTCCCTCAACAGAAACACACACCAGTTATATAGAGCACGTAAGTAGCTGTCTTTCTCAAAGTAGTAAAATAAAATAACAGTAATAACAACACTCATGGACTGTAGTACTAAAATAGTAGTAAATGTCCACGATCTATTAACAGACATAGCAGAAGTATGCAATCTCAAGTAAAAGAACAAGTACTCTCCTAAAATATAATCCAGTACAGCACTAGTAATGTTACCATTTAAATTTTTTTCCACAAGTTAAAGTACTGAGTACATGAAAACAGGCGTCACTAAATGTGACAGATCCGGACTGAGTGACAGTTCTAACCGGACCCTTATGCTTTTTTGATAAATGAGAATAAATAATATATGAGTAATCTAGCATGGCTATACACATCATTTAACAGAGCTGAATTCAACAGAGCTGATAGTTAATCATTTTGGTGTGCTAACCAATAAGCAGATTCATAATGACCTGCCAGTTACAGGTATTTCTGTAAATTTCTGTGGAATTGTTTTGTTTCTGTACTTCCAACATGGGGTGTAGCTTAGTCCTGATATGGTGCGTGACAGCGTAAACATTTCTGTTTAGATTCTAAAATCAATGCACTTTTGTGTGATCATCATCAGAAAAGTAACGAGACTCTGTTTAAAATGTAGGGAGGAAAGGTCCAGGTTTTTCATTAAAATTGTAGAGAGCAGAAGTAAAAGGTATCACATACAGACAATAGTACAGATTAATAAAAAATACTTCAGTTCAGTGATGGGGAATTTGTACTTTTTTACTTGCCACCTCTGCCTATAAGTAAAATATTGCTAATAAATGGTCTAAACTGTTTTAAAAAGAAATGTACACCGATCAGCCGTGACTTTTAACAACGCTGATTGGTAAGGTGATAACATTGATTATCACTGTTTTAAAGAAGAACCTATCAAGGGGTGGAATGTAGTAAGCATCAAGTGAACAGTAGGTTCTTGAATTTGGTATGTTGGAAGCAGGAAAAATGAGCAAGTATAAAGTTTAAGATCTTTGGCTCGGGCTGCACCACAGACACAAGGCAAGGTTTTATGGGAAAAGAGTAGTTTTATTAAGGTTGATGGGAAAAGGGAAGGGAAATGTGAAGGAATAGAGGGGAAGGAGAGAAGTAAGAGTTGCATGTGCAGGTCCAGGCAGTGCCCAGCTGGCAGAGGGGCACTCAGCTGGTGACTGTGTGCAGTGACGGCGGAGTGCGTTGACATGGGCAGCGGTTCCTGCCAGCCCTTTGACGCAGTGGGGTGAACCCAGTGGCTTTTTCCTTGTCGGCGACTGGTTCGCGTTAGCTGATATGTGGCATAGATGAGGGTGCCGCAGCAGCGTGTATTAGGCACCGCGCTGGAATGCCCTCCACGGGCAAAGATGTCTCTAGAATTCTAACGCTCCTAAGCATCTCCAAAACAGGGACATCTTCTGCAAGTGGTCAGTGCCTGCCATATGTGACCTCGTTTGGCCTGAGACCACTAACTTAAAAAACATGCCCACCCAATGATAACACTCAAGGTTACTTATCCAGTGAAATTCTGTCAGTATCAAAGTATTTGTGAAGAATCTAAATAAACCCTTGGTTTGCCTTTTTATGAGATTGTCCATGCTTTCTTTTGAAAGCGAACTGACCAATTTCTTAAATATGATGTTCACTACCAAACCTCTTTGTCTTTTGCTGTTGTCATAAAAGGTAATGTTTAAATTTTTTTATTTAAATTGGCTATTGGGCTTTGTGAGTTATTGGGTATGTTGTGACTGTATCTAAGTACTTTTTTGCATGGTAATTAATATAGCTATATTATACATGTTTTGACTGGTAAAGAGGATACAGCACTTCTTAATGTACATTAAACTCTGCTCTTTATAGGATCAATGTCTGGATAACATGCTGATAGGCTCTTTTTTTTGTTGCCTTTTTGCTCTTTCTGGTGCCAACTATACTATGGCTTGTAATTAACTGGGGAAAACAGACAAGGAGCTTTAGGGTCAGGGTCCTCAGCATCCTACAATACATGTGGGAAATGAAGGCTACAACGTCTGAGTCAATCCCACAAAAAAGCTACTGCAGCACAGTTTGCTATAAAAGTTAATACTGTACTGGTTCTGTTAGAAAGGAGTCAGAGTCACAGTTTGTTGTTTATGAGGCTGTGTAGCCACAGACCAGTTAGGGTGCCCATGCTGAGCCGTGTCCACCATCAAAATCATCTTCAATTGGTATGTGATAATTTTACGTGATGTGGATCGGCAGGTGTATGTGCACGTCACTTAACTCGGGATGACATGTCACCAGGATGCACTATGTAAAGAAGGTGAGCCAGCAGATGCAATGTGTTGCGCTAGGCAATGTTTTGCTGGAAAACCTTAGACCTTGGTCCTGCCATTCCCTTCTTCAGGTGTGTGAAGAGGTGGGGCTGATGGATCTTTGACAGATACCACAAGCATTGTGGTATGTGTCTAAACATTGTTCCAGACCAAGTGCACACCTTCATCACTCCTTCTCTCTCCTGAACAAAAACAGTTCAGGAATGTTTCGAGGAGAATGACAGAGAGTTCAAGTTGAAATTCTAAATAACTCACTAGGAATAAAAAAATCTGAGTGAAGTGCTTGGAAAACTGATCTGATCCTTTGAAGTCCCATCTAAAAACTTATACAACTTAAAGCATCTGCTACTTACATATTGGTGCCAGATACCACCGCACAACTTGTTGAGTCCATCATGAGTCAGAGCACAATGTGACCTACACAATATCAGGCTGATATTTTTTATGTAATGGGTGAACGGTGTATATGATGAATTTACAAAAGCTTTCAAGAGCTCTGACAACAGACCATTGTGCACGTCTCTGTCTTACAGTGTTTTTATCATTATTCGTTTTAATAGTATTTTTCTCTTCTTATAGTTTGCTTTTCTCATTGCACCCTAGGAACACGCATATGCTGGCTCAGCACTGATGTGGAAACGAAAGTTTTTTCAGCTGTCTGAGAAACACGAAGACATGGCAAGGGAGTATTCGAACGCTCTGCGAAGAGAAAAGCGTGCAAAGGAAATCTGCAGGGCTTTTGTGGAAGAACTTTATGAAAAGAACGGCATAAATACAGAGAAGTCAGTTATTGAAGAGATCCTCAAATAAAAACACCATAAAAAAACATGGATGAAAATTCTTCTCGGTGTGTTGGAAATCGGTTTTCTAATGTAAATGATGTTTAACTTACTACGTTCAGTTAAGTGTTTTAAGCTTTTTTCATATATAAAAGTTTGTATATTTGTAAATTTAGTCTATTTAAAGCCAGGAATTGTTTCAAGAGTAATGTGTAACACTGTACACACATATATACACAGATATATAAATCAATAAATATCTCTTGATGTATCTAATGCTACTAGAAAGGGACATTTATATATTTTTCATACACTTCAATAAAATTACCCATGTTGTTCTCAATCTATCAGATTAAATTTCACTACTGGTGTTTGTGTATGGAGTGTGCATGTTCTTTCTGTGCTTTTGTGGTTTCCTTCATATACTTTGGTTTTCTTTCATAGTACGAAGACATGCAGTGTAGACTGATTAGCGTTCCTGTAATATATAATTGTGTATGTGCTTGTACACTGGCATCCATCCAGTGTCTACTCCACCAGTCTCCAGCCATAGGTAACCCTCTAGTAGCTTGGTGGTTAAGGTGTTGAACTCCTGACCAGGAGGTTCCCGATTTGAGCCCCAACGCTACAGGGCTGACACTGTTGGACCCTTGAGCAAGGTTCATCACCACCCAAGTGCTCAGATACAATTGGGTGTCCCCCATTGTGGGGAGTATCCATCGCCTGATTGCTGGGTGTTAAATAGTTAAAGTGTTTTTTTTTTTTAACCCACTGTGGTGTATTCAAAGTGCACAACACACCAGATTCAACTAATCATCTACAGGTACTTCAGGTAAAACATTAGATCCAAATGGGGGACATGGGATCCGGGACTAAGATTTGGAATCTGTCATTTAGTATCGAAGGCTTACTTTACTCAGCTCTATACTGACATCTCCTGGACATTAAACATTCTCACACCATCACTGTGGAAAACGTAAGAGCATTATTACATTACTACATTTTTCTACAGGAGACTTTGTCATCCTTTTGCACCACTTTGTCACTTTAAACAGGCAATCAATTAATTTTAAAAACATAAAGCCTATAAAGTGATAGAAAGTGAACAGTTCTAAAATTTGCAAAAATGAAATAAACAGAACGTTTTAATCGTTAAAGCTCTTCTCAGATGATTTTATTTTTCAAGTATTTTTGTTTATGTACTAATATAGGAGTAGTGTGTTTTGACACATCATAAATAGACAATAAAACTTTCCCTAATCAGATTCAGCATTGTGGCATGTCCGAATAGAAAGGGTGAAGTTTTATACTGAATGGAGCAAAAAAAGAACACCCATGATTTCCAGAAATCACCATTGTTAAAAAGGCTATACAAATACACAAGCCACTTTAATACGACACTTTACTGCATAACTGCACACCCCTGGACATTCCGTTGTTTTATGTTCACTCAATTTCCACAATTCTATATTTTCTACTGTACAGCTAGGATTTTCTTATTTTTCTTATATTTTTCTTATATATTTCTTATAGTGTATATTTTGTGTTTTGCATTTTGTATTATACAGATATTTTATTCTTTCTTAGTTAAATTGGTTCTTTCTTAGTTAAATTTACTTATATATATGTCTCAAATTTATTTTTGTTTTAATATTTCCCATATAGATATTCTTTCTTAGACAAAGTAACTTTTTTTTATATTATTCCTATTGATAGTCTTGTTTTAAGGTCAGGGCAGTCGCCTAAGCATTTCACTGCATATCATACTGTGTATGACTGTGTATGTGACAAATAAAATTTGAATTTGAAATATAATTGAATTGAATGGAATTACATTGAATATCTGAACACTGGCTACACTTGAAGTTCTTCAAGTGCAAACCACAAGAGCAGCTTAGAACTGCTTAATACAGATAAGAGGAAATAAACACCTTAGTAAGGATCACTCACTCACTCACTCATCGTCCATACCGCTTTATCCTACAGAATCATGGGGGGCCTAGAGCCTATCCCAGGAGACTTAGGACAAGAGGCAGGGTACACACTGGACAGGGCGCCAATCCATTGCAGGGCACACACACATTCACTTACTCACACACTCATTCACACACTACAGGCAATTTGGCAACGCCTATTAGTCTAACCTGCAAATCCTTGGATTGTTGAAGGAAACCAGACAACCTGGAGGAAACCCACCAAGCACAGGGAGAATATGTCAACTCCATGCACACAGTCCCAGGACGGGAATTAAACCTGGGCCCTGGAGATGCAAGGTGACAGTGCTAAACACTACACCACCATGCTTCAAAATTAAACAATGTGAGTAATTAAAACAACAGTAATGCTTTTAAAGTGAAATGACAGTTTTTCCCAGAATTACTGCATTAATTTTACAAAAAAAAAAATTATATTTAATATAATATATAATATTACTCCTACAATTAAAGTTAGAACACTGATTAATTGGTTTATTCTTAATTTATCACAATTATTGTTTGTATAATGTATGTTCTTCTGAGTGAACTTAGTCTAACTGCATTCATTCACTATACTGCTAATCCTGGTTAGGGTCGGAGGAAGCCTGGAGCCCATGATGGTGGACTCGAGGCTCAAAACTGGCACACCCTGGACAGGGTGGGTGCCAATCCATCACAGGGTGCACAAAGACATATTAAAGGCAATTTGGAAATGCCAAATATTATAATCTCCATGTCTTTCCACCCACCAAAAACCCACCAAATCCAGAGAGAATATGCAAACTCCATGCACAGACTCATTTGTCATTTGAACCCCAGCCCTGGAGGTGCAAGACCACAGTGCTAAAGACTACACCATGGTGCTTAGAGATTAAACAGTGTGAGTAATTAAAATGACACTAATAGGATTAGACATTGATAGATCTAGAAATAGAATTAGATTAATTTGTCATCTTTAAAGTCAGCAATTATCAACATCAAACAGATTATTTATTTATTTAAGCAATATCATACTATTGTGTTGGATATCAGCATGGCTATGATATTGTGGTACACACCATAGTACTACAGTACAATGATACCCACTGATGTGCCATAGTACGTATCCTGGTACTCCATAAAGTCCTATAATGCTTACCATGCTAATATCTGAAGTGTCACAGTAAAACTATGATATATTATTTTGGATACTATAATTTAATTTGTAACCTTTGTTCTGGGTTTTTTCTACAACAGAAGAATATAAATTTTTTGGATGCATTTTTTTTTTTTTTTTTTTCACCAAATAACTTCCATTTCACATTCACACACTATTTACGGGTAAACCATTTACATTAAGTAATACCATAATCTGTCGAGCATAAACCCCACTGGTTTGGTTTGACTTTATAATCTAAAACAGAATCTAATCACAGACATTTGTCCATGTCCGACATGTAGACACCCTTGAAGTGTTTGTCACCAGATAGAGAAGATGGGTTTCCTGTCAGTGGATGTGTATTCTGTATCCTGCTCATCCACCACTTCCTCGTTGAGCTCAATGGTGAACCTACATGACCTTTTGTCCCATGCCCTTGGACATGTCATACTCTCTCTCTCTCTAATATATATATATATATCCTCCTATATACATATTTATTCTCCTATATATATATCCCTCCCCATCAGCTGATGCCACTGATTATTTTTCCTTGAACTGCTGTTAAAAATAAAAGGTGAATAATGATCTTTGTGTCTGGTATTGGATCATCCTGTTTTGAGCGAAATCTGAGAATCATCAGTGAAATATCTACAGCACTGGGTGACTCAGCCTAACATGTGATTGACCTTTGACTCCTGCTCCTGACCAACATGTCCGGAAACAGTAGTGTTATTGCAACAGCAATATTACAACTCAAACCAAGATTAACTCTGTGAATACGTCTTGGACTTGGATTGTTTCCCTTATTCCTGATCAAACAACTCCGATATCTTCTGTACTTTTGTATATATTTATAAGGCTTTATTTAAAATTCCCAAATTAGCCAAGCTCTTGTTTTTCTTTAGTTCTAAATGAAAACAGTACAAGTACATGAACGGATGGCTTGTTGAACACTAAATACCTAAATATGAAGCAGTTGATAGTAAAAGTACTATATTGTACTGAAGAAGTGCTATACTGTACTGTCTAATCACCCAATCGTGTGGCTGCAGCACAATGCATAAAATCACACAGATACAAGAGTTGCAGTTAATGTTCACATCAAACAACAAACAAATATATCTATGACTTTTGATATTGGTAGCAGAAGAGCTGACTTGAGTATTTAAGAATCTATTCATCTCCTTGGATTTGCACACTAATTCACATTAAATATCTGAAATATTAATGTCAGAGAGTCGAACCACTGCAAATTTTTCACCACATCCAATAAGGTTAATGTATCAGGGCTGTCTCTGCTGAAAAATACAGCATAGACCAGCATGATTTATATGCTGGTCTATGCTGGTTAATACTGGTTAGTGCTGGTCTGATGCTGGTTTAGCTGGTGAACCAGCATAACTGATGGAAGACCAGCATATCTACGCTAATGAAACCTTACCACCAGCATTGGTCTTGCTAGTTAGTGCTGGTATGGTGCTGATTTAGCTGGTGAACCAGCACAACTGATGGCCCACTAGCAAGATTTTGGAAGTTAAAATTGGTTACCATTTTAGCTCATTATCTTGTTTTTTTATTAGCTAGTACTGAAAGTAATATATGATGTAAATACTTTAAATGCATTTACATACAAGAGACAAAAATAATCCATTTACCAAAAACATATAAATACATTATTTTACATTTATTAAATATCTGTGGGTTGTCTAAAAACACAACACAAACCTTTTATATAAATGCACTTTTTAAAAAAAGTAATAAATGGAAATCACTTAAAACTGGAAACAACAACAACAACAACAAAAAACAGCATAGACCATCATAGCTGGTCACCAGCTTGACCAGCAATTATACCAGCAGGGTTACCAGCATACCAGCACCAGCACCATGGGGTCAGCTGTTCCAGCGGTGGGACCACTTGCATTTTTTATGGTAACCATCAAAATAACTTGTAACAAAATGTTCCATCATTTTTAATCATACACATATGTGTAATGCATTGATTTATGTCTTTATTTGTTAATGTACACTCACATATCAATAAAACATTGTGCTTTTGTAAAATAAAGAAAATAAACAGGGTGCGCTTTCTGCCGTCTCAGTCTCCCAGAAAATCTTTTTGAAACGCCTCACTAAAATGAACACACACATATCCATATACCTATATATCTATACATATATATCTATAGAAAGCTTAAAGTTTCTACTTTTAAATGTAGCAAGCTTAATCAAAAATAAATATTCTCAGTCTATGTAATGCATATGAATCTAAGGAGAGATACAGTCTTTCTGCCACACTTCATTCACTGATAATGACCTGAGACAGGACACGCCCACATGCTGTTCACAGGGAAACAGTCAGGGTAATCTACATACAAGGACATACCCCCAAACACACACACACACACACACACACAGTAGATCCGATAATTTTCCTGCGCATGTGGAAGATGTTAGGAGCTCTACAGAATGTTCTGGACAGCGGGAGGAGTTTAAATTTACCTCAGAACAATGCTGAGACTCCAACAGAGAATGAAGGAGGAGAATACAGCAAGCTGTTAACATGGGTAAGTTTTTAAATCTTATATAATCCTTTTTCTGATAATATAAAACTAATATAAATTTATTTTTCTCATTTTCTCACAAGCTTTTGCCAGTTTATGTGAAACATTGTCATTTAATGTCACATACATGGTTTGGTTAGCATGTAGATAACACTGCTAAATCATGCTAACATACTGCCTTATGTAGCTTAGCACAAACAGGTTAGCTCACAGGTGGCTAAGCTAATGCCTTACAGTATGTAGATTACAGGTGGTTGTCAGTATCAGCTGTGGTGTAAATGTTTATAATATATTTCACCCCGTTTTGGATAGCTTCATGTTATGGTAGTTATTTGGTTCAGTTTTTGGTTAGCTTATGACACTGCTACCTATAATGTTATTTAGCACTTTAGCTCCCGTTGCCTAAAATACTGCCTTATGTAGCTTACAGATGTTTGTGATATTAAGGTGTAAATATAAATCGTAATGCAAAAAGTATAAATCATTGTATAACATTGTAAAAGTTTGTGGTGTCTCTATGCATGGTTAATAGTTATTGATGATTATTGACAGTAATTTTATTATCATCATGCTTATGTTTCTTTTTCCTTTTTTAATAAACCATTGTGACCATGAAAATCATCAGTCACCTGTTTTATAGAGACCAAATGCAAACAAGCAGGCAAGATACAGACGGACCATCACTATGTCATGGGAACCTCGACCACGACTGGGATTCGGGATGGATCTCTTGTATTTTTTTATGCGGTTGACCATACGATAAGGCTTCACCTGTGACTGCGCACAACCAGCACATGGACTGACCTCAGATGCCAGGAATGTTACCACTGCTGGTCACAGTGTGTGTGAATTGCAAATCAGTTTATGGTAAGCAGCCATAAACACCATGGAAATGCCAGGTATGCGATGTTCACTTGTGTCTTGAGTTAAACAAGAACTGTTTTTTAAGAGAGGCATGAAGATATATGACTGTGTATAGGGTGTAAAAGTGGGCTTTCACCCTATAACACCCTTTCTTCATAGTGCACTGTTCCTGTTCCCACTGTTTTACCCTGGATGTCTGTTTGCACGGTCATATTTACAGTATGCCAGAAATGTGCCTTCTGTGTATAAGATCATCTGTGTCCCTCTTCCCTCAATCCTGGACATTTACTTTACACTAGGTGAAAGAGGTGACATTTATATGTTTATAAGTAAGGTTACATTTATATGTTTATAGGTAGGAAAAATACCCAAATGTCAGGACATGTCAGAACTACTTCAGGGCCCATAAACCTGTAGACCCCTATATAAAGAGTGAAGGCCAAGCTCACTCATTTACACTCCTGTGGTGTGAAAGTAACTGTGTGAACGTGTCCATGAGAGGTTGGTCTCATGTTTTGTTTTTGTTATTATTTTTTTATCAAAACGTATTTGCTGTTCATTGTTAAATTATATCATATGGTTACAAATGTACATATTGTATATATTATTACATATTACACAATGTTAATATTGTTTGTGTTGGCCAATAAAGCTGATTTTATACTGATTCTGTTTTATATTTTACAATCTTCCATGTATTCTGGCTTTTATACCATACCAACATTAGATGGGGTGGTGAACAGCATAGTATCATGGCACTATAATGCTGGTCACCAGCATACCAGCAAAATGTATGCTGGTCACCAGCATACCAGCACCAAAACACAACATATGCTGATATAATGGTAACCATCTATGCTGCTCTATGCTGTTTGTTTTTTTTCAGCAGGGGTAGTGGAGGTAAAATGCAGGTAAACAGCATCTATTCACCTATAAAATTTCTGAAATATTGTTTGCGCACCTCTGACTATGTTTAATCACGTCTAACTAGCATTTACTCACCTCTCACTAGTGTTCACCCACCTCTGGCTAGGGTTTACCCACCTCTTGTTAGTCTTTCCACACCTCTGACTAGCATTAACGCAACTCTAACAAGCGTTTGCCCACTTTTGACTAGAATTTACTCACCTCTCACTAGGGTTTGGGTACTCGAAAACCTATATAACCAGTATGTACTGGACCGAAACAGAGCGTGAATTTCGGTGCCTCATTTCGGTGCCACTTAAATGCCTGAACTGTCGATTAATATATTTGTTCTCTGGGGCTATGATGACACAGTTGTAATAAGCATTAGATTCATCAACACACATGATCGCTTGTAAAATTTAAATACTGCATTCATGGGGTGTCAGAAATGATCAGAAAAATAAATTATTTCCTTAATTAGAAAAATTTTGAGGACTTCAGAAAGCTTTGATAATACAAATACAAAACATTGTTGAAGTAATGCTGCTGTCCATTTTATTTTTGTAGATTAAAAGTTTATTAGATTAGATACAAAAATTAAAAGCTCAATCATCAGGAAAAAAGACCATCAGAGATGCGCGTGAATGCAGCAACTAGCGTTACACTTGCTCTGACGGCAGCAGGTGGTCTACCGCTATCTTAACTTGCTAAATTAAACAATTTCGTTAAAATGGCTAAAACTAAATGGTTGAAAGTGTGGCTATATTTCACAAGAAAGGATCCCGACACCGCGACGTGCAGCAAATGTTTTACAACAGTTGCATGTAAAGGGGGAAACGCATCAAATCTAATGGAACATTTGAGGGCACACGGAATAAACTTAAAAGCAGAGGGATGCACCGTGTTTGACAGCTTGCGGACAACAGCTGGCACTATTGGTGTGGATGACCCCAGCCCCAGTCATACCAACCGTAGCAAAAAGGAGTCAACCGATTATGACATCAGCAGCCTTTCCGCAGGTTAGTAATAGGCTAATGTAATGTCAATTGCAAAATGCAAATCTTGCATTCATGCTAACAAATGGTCAAACGATTTGTAAAATACTAATGTTACTGTTAATGTTACTGTACTGTATTCTGTTTATAATTATGGCTTTCCAGCTAGTACTTAAACTTTTAATATATTGTTAAATTTTAAGCATTTAATCTTTTGTTCAATAAAAATGTATTCTTGAGTCATCCACCATCATTTTCTGGCTTTTGCAAAGTATCGATTTGGCACCGGTATTGAAACCCCAAATGATACACAACCCTACCTCTCACCAGCGTTTACCCTCCTCTGACTTGCGTTTACCTAACATTGACTAGCGTTTACTCACCTCTGACTAGTGATTACCCACCTCTGACTAGCATTGACCCACTTTTGACTAGCATTTACTCACTTCTGACTAGTGCTTACCCACTTCTGACTAGCATTTACCCACCTCTGACTAGAGTTTGGCAACTTCTGATTGGCGTTTACCCACCTCTGACTAGCATTTACTCATTTCTGACCAGCATTTAGCCAGCTCTGATTAGCTTTTTCTCACTTCTGACTAGTATTTACCCACCTCTGTCTATCATTTGCCCACTTCTGACTAGCATTTACTCACCTCTGACTAGCGTTTACCCACCTCTGACTACCGTTTAACCACCTCTGACTAGCATTTGCTCACCTCTGACTAGCGTTTAACCACCTCTGACTAGCTTTTTCCCACTTCTGACTAATGTTTACTCACCTCTGACTAGCGTTTACCAACTTCTGACTAACTAGTTTCTCCACTCCTCTAGAGCAAGCTTTACCGCCAACAGCTCCCGATCTCCTATGTCGTAATTTCTCTCTGCTGGGGTGAGATGACGGAGGAAAGTAAGAGCAGGGGTGTAGCTTATCATCCTTGGATGATCGTTGAAAGAAGATAGCCCTGCCTCCGGCCTCAGAGGTGTTCATCTCCACCACAAACTGAAGGGAAGGGTCTGGGATGGTTAGGATGGGTGCAGAAGTGAATCTGTGCTTGAGGTCAGAGAATACATCTTCAGCCTGTTTGTTCCAGAGGAAGGGGACCCTTGTGGAGGTTAGCGCGATTAGGGGAGCTGCCACTGAACTATAATTCCTGATGAAGCGCCTCTAGAAATGGGCAAACCCCAGGAACTGTTGGAGGACTCGTCTTGAGTTGGGAGTGGGCCAGTCTGTGACGGCCGTTAACTTGGACGGCTCCATCTATAGGCTATAAGGGGCGATAATGCACCAAGAAAGGACACAGAGCTGTGGTGGTTCTCTGCTTTACATTGTTTATTTTCAAGGAGTGTTTGCAGGACCTGTCGGACATGCAGCTTGTGCTCTTCCAAGGAACGAGGGAAGATTAAGATGTCATCTAGGTAAACAAAGACAGAGGTATTTAAAAAGTCTCTCAGGACATTGTTAACTAGGGCCTGAAAAACGGCAGGGGCATTGGTCAGTCAGAAAGAAACTACTAGGTACTCATAGTGGCCCGTTGGAGTATTAAAGGTGGTCTTCCATTCGTCCCCCTCTCTTATCCTCACCAGATGATAAGCATTCTGCAAGTCCAAATTAGTGAAAACACACGCCCCTTGCAAGAGCTCGAAGGCAATAGACATGAGAGGAAGGGGATAGCGGTTTTTGATGGTAATGGCATTAAGCCCACGGTCAATGCAGGGGTGAAGAGACTTGTCCTTCTTGTCCACAAAAAAGAAACCGGCTCCTGCTGGCAAGGAGGAAGGTTGGATGATCCCTGCGGCCAGTTATTCGGTGATTGTTCGTGGCCTTCCTCTCTGGGGCAGATAGGGAGTATAAACGTCCCTTAGGGGTGGTAGAACCTGGAAAGAGATCAATGGAGCAATCGTAGGGTCTGTGAGGTGCAGGAGAATCTTGCCATGTTCCATGCTATCCCACCATGCACTGTGTTTTACTCTAGTGATAGTGTCCACTGAGAGGGCAGTAGAGTTTGCAGCAAATACAAAGGGTATCTGTTTCAAAAGGACCAGTCGACCAGACACAACCATCTTATATGAGCCAGACGAGAAATTTGAAATTGGCAAAACTAAGTCCATCAGTCCACAGGGACCATGATTTCCAAATGAAATGGAAAATTTACTTTCATCAGAAAAGTGGACTTTGGCCCATTGAGCAATAGTCCAGTCCTTTTTGTCCTTAGCCCAGGTAAGACATCTCTGACGTTGTCTCTGGTATAAGAGTGGCTTGACACAAGAAATGCAACAGTTGTAGCCCACGTCTTGGATACGTCTGTGTGTGGTGGCTCTTGAAGCACTTACTCCAGCTGCTGTCCACTTCTGTTGAATCTCCCCCAAATTCTTAAATGGGCTTAGTTTCACAATTCATTTAAGGCTGCGGTTATCCCTGTTGCTTGTGCACCTTTTTCTACCACATTTTTTCCTTCCATTTAACTTTCCATTAATCTGCTTGGATATAGCACTCTGTGAACAGTCAGCTGTTTTAGCAATGACCTTTTTGGCCCACTGAACCAGACTGAGAGACCATTTAAAGGCTCAGGAAACCTTTGCAGTTGTTTTAAGTTAATCGCTGATTAGAGTGTGATACCATGAGTCCCCAATATTGAACTTTTTCACAATATTCTTATTTTCTGATATACTGAATTTTGGTTTTTCATTAGCTGTTAGCCATAATCCTCAAAAATAAAAGAAATAAACACTTGAAATATATTAGTCTGGGTGTACTGAATCTATATAATATATATTATAATATTTAAAAAATTGAATTATAGAAATAAATAAACTTTTTGATTATATTTTAATTCATTGAGATGCACCTGTATTACTGCAGTAATAAGGTGAAGATAAAAAATGCAATGATTTCATGTTCAAATCATTGCATTTCCTGCATACATACAGCTTATGTAAAAAACATAAAATACAGTTTTGACACTTTATAAGGGTTGAGTCATACTGAGTCACACCCCTGTTGTGTAAGTGTACACACCTCATAAGTCACAGCAACTTTTCCTTAATACAGCTTAATACAGGGCGATATGGTGGTATATTAGTTAACACTGTCACCTTGCACCTCCAGGGTCCGGGTTCGATTCCTGGCCAGGTTCGAATTCTGTCTCTGTGTGCATGGAGTTTGCATGTTCTCCCCATGCTTGGTGGGTTCCTCCGGTTTTCTCCCACAGTCCAAAGACATGTAGGTTAAGTTAACTGGCATTCCCAAATTGACTGTAGTGTGTGAGTGTGTGTGCCCTGAGATGGTTCTGCACCCTGTCCAGGGTGTACCCTGCCTTGTGCCCTAAGTCTCCTGGGATAGGTTCCAGGCCCCACATGACCCTGAACACAGGATTAAGCTTTATAGATAATGATTGAGTGAGTGAGCTTAATACAGCAGTCTTGGTTTTTCCACATCTCGATTTGGCAATTTTATTGCTTGTAAAAATGTTTTAGATCTTTCAAATGGCAAAGGAGTTTCTGTGCACAGCCCTCTTCAAGTCATTTCAGAGATTATTGATAGGATTTAGATTTGACCTCTGACATGGCTGTTCCTGAATGTTTATTTTCTTCTCCTTCTGAAGCAGTTCCTTTGTAGACTTGGATTTATGCTTTTAGTTATCATGCTGGAAGGTAAAAAATATTCCTCATCTTCATCCTGCAGATTTAACAGATCCTGTAAATTTTGTGCCAAAACAGACTGGTATTTGGAGCTATGTTCACACCCTCTGTCTTAACTGAATCAGTCCCAACCCCAGCTGAAGAGATCCACTTTTATTTCTTTGTTATATAACATGGATAATGTTGAGAAAATCTGTTGAAAATAAAGGAAATTATAGCCAGCTGTGTTAAGTCAGAGCTGCGTGTCTCCACAGAACTCTCTGAGTGCAACTGCAAATATATACTGTATTTTGTTATAATGGTTGGTTACGCATCAACACATCAACACACCTCAACCGCATCAACACAGCTCAACCGCATCAACACATCTCTTTCTCTCTGTTCTGTCTCTGCAGAAACAACAAACTGTTTTTGAATCAAAGTACACAGCCACCTTGAGCAACCTACTGTTCTCAGCTTTTCAGCAAACAAAAACAATACTCAAAATCATCATGTTTTAGCACAATGACAAGCCATGCTATTCTTCAAAAGGCCATATTCAATATAAAAGCAACTACTTGGGTGTATGCTTCTTCAGGATTTGAGTCTTTTCCTGTGACAGAATGTGAATGCAAGTGATATCTTGTTGAGGGAGAATAATTTATGAGGGGTGTTCAAGTGCAGAAGAACAGAACACTTATGAGAATAAAAACTAATTTTATTTCTCTATATAATATGCTCCTACAATAATGCACTTTCACTAGTGCATTTCACTAGTGCTTGGAACCCATCAAGGTAGAAAGTCTGAAATGCTGGCCATTCCAGGAACTCCTATAATGGCCCAAACATGTGGAAATGGCTTGGAGTGAGGTCAGGGAGATGTGGTAATAACTCCCAGCTGAGTTCCAGTAAGTGGTGTTGGTGAACGATTGTCTGTAGAGTTGCACAAAGCATTCTATGGATGCTCAGTTGGATTGAACGTTGGGAAATTTGGTGGCTGTCAAACAATCATGAACTCTTTGACTGCTAAGCCCCATACACAGCAGGTTGTGATGCACTGGGTGCTCTGATATCTTGTAGCCAGCATTGACTTTTTTCAGCAATTTGTTCTACGTTGGCTTTTCTGTGGGATTGGACCGGATGGTCCCCACAGGCTTGGGTGCCCATGAAATCAGTTTACTGGTATATTATTGACAATCAATTCAACTGACAGTGGTGTTAATGTTGTAGCTGATCAATGTAATCATAAAACCAAAGGAACTATCAACACCTATCTTAGAGAAGTTTGGTTATTTTTAAAATCAGTAACTTTAAGCATCCTATACAGAACCATTATCTTATTGTAAAAAAGTACAGTGGAACCTCGGATTGCGAGTAACGTAGTTTACGAGTGTTCCGCAAACCGAGCAAAGATTTTAAATAATTTTTTTTTTCGGAAACCGAGCAAGTATTAGTTTACGAGCGCCGAGTATCATGCTTCACACATGCGACTCTTATTTTGACACCGAGCGTCACTCTCTCACCTTCCCCCCTCCCCCTTCCCCCTCCCACCCTCCCCCCACGGCTTCGCAAACACAGAAACTCTGCTCCTGCGTGCGCAATTTGACACTGAAACACACACGCACAGACTCTCTCTCCCCTTTTCACCCCTCCCGGCTTCACAAAGACACAGAAACTCTGCTCTGTCGCGATTCTTTTCAAAGGTAAGGTGCTGGTTCATTTGTTTTTTGTTTTTTTGTTTTACTTTACAGCAGTGATTCCCTTAGTATGCGCTCACGCCTGGTCAGAGAGATTTCATTTTTTTTCCTGTTAAAACGGTGTTTCCGTGTTTGTGTGTGTGTCCGTTTGTTGTGAAACTTAAGTGATTCCTTTAGTATGCGCTCGTGCCAGTCTCGCTTTTTTTCCGTTAAACCGGTGTTTCCGCTGTGTTTATGCGCTTGTTGTAAAACTTAAAAAGTGTGTCTGTTAATATACGCTCATATCAGTCTCAGAGAGATTTCTTTTTTTCCTGTTAAAACGGTTTTTCCGCTGCGTGTGTGTGTGTGTGCGTGCGTGTGTTTGTTGTGAAACTGTTGTGAAAAAGCGAGGTGGGGAGAGGGAGGAGGAATGTTACTGTGTAAAACGAGGCGAGGGAAGGGGCTAATTACACACACACACACACACGCACGCATGGCGCGTGCGCGCACCAGTGGAAACACTCATCTGTCAGGATTTATTTGTACTTTTTTTTAAGGTAAAGTGCAGATTAATTTGTTTTATTTTCATTTTATGGATTGTATTAATTATTTTTATGTATTTATTTTTGGGGGCTGTGGAACGAATAATTTGAGTTTTCATTATTTCTTATGGGAAATTATGATTTGGTTTAAGAGTGTTTTGGAATACGAGCCCACTTCCGGAATGAATTATGCTCGTAATCCAAGGTTCCACTGTATGACACTACCTACAAGCAGCCATCCACTAAAAATCTTTTTGACTCTTTTTGAACATTCAAAACAGGCTTTCATTTTCTGTGTAAACAATTATACTGTACAATGTAATATAATAATGTTGATTATTAATAATATTACATTTAAATGTCTATTTTGTGTAAATGTATTACATATAATCACATTACATTTTAAACTAATTTAAGGCACTGTAGAAGCATACATTGGCATCTGAAATTCTTCTCATAATGACTGATAAAAGACCTGATGTAACATCTGTACCTCCAAAGCTCAGGGGAATAAGATCAAGTTCCCCGGATTACTGAGTTGATACTTTGTCCCCACCTAGTGTGTCTATGTATGTACTACCAGCACTTAAACACTAAACACGAACACCTGTGAGACTCCTTGTGTGTCTGACTATTTATTCCAGTCGAACCCGTAGGGCTTCGCCTGTTCACTGTTGTGCACATGTCTTGTCTTCACCTGTTTTTTTGTCTACATGTTGTGTGTTAAACGTTCTGTCTCCTCTCCCCGTCTCACTCCCAGGACTGAGCGTGTCTGCAGGTGAGGATCCTTGGAGGAAAGGAAAATCCCTCACTAGCTGCATGGACTTTGCAAGTGCATTATTTTCGTTATCTTTCTCCTCACGTGTGAGACTGTTTCCGTTCGCCCACCTGCAGACCCGGCCTGGGAGGTCAGCTCAGGACCGCAGTGCGCGCCCTGAGACATTGTGTGTAGTGTGAAAAAAGAAATAAAAAGGATTATACTTTGTGAATATGGAATCTGCATCTGCGTCTGATTATTCTCCAGGAGACATGACAGATGAACAGGCCCATCCAGACGCAGCAGGAACCCCTCTTCCTGAGGAGGAGGCACCAGTCCTCGATTACATTCGGGGTCAACAACACGAGATTGACGGGCTGGCCCGCGCGGTGAATGACCTGGCGCGCGGGATGGAACAAATCATGCACCGCTTGCCCTCTCTCTGCGCACCTGGTTCGCGCTCCACACCACTACCACCCCGCCCTAACCCCCCGGAAAGGTATGATGGAAATCCGGAGGGGTGCAAGCGGTTTCTCCTGGCCTGTGAGCTGTGGCTCGCGGAGTATCCGGAGATGACGGATCTACAGAAAATCAGCTTCGTCACACAACAGCTCACAGGTGCAGCGATGGATTGGGCCGCGGCAGTTTGGAGCGCAGGCGGGATCGCCGCTAAGGATTACCCACAGTTTCTCTCGGAGTTCCGCATGGTATTCGATCACCCCGATCAGGGTAGAACGGGGGAACAACAGCTGCTGAGGCTGAAACAGGGGACGCCACCGTCGCGGATTATGCGATCCGGTTTCGGGTACTGGCTGCGGAGAGTGGCTGGTGTGACCGCAGTCTCCTGGCAAGGTTCAGAGACGGATTACGACCCGAAGTCCAGTTGGAATTAGCCTGCCGGGACACGGGCATGTCCCTGAACGAATGTATCACGCTAGCCATCAAACTGGATCAGCACCTCCGTAGCCAGAGACGACACATCTCCCCGAAAACCGCCCCCACACAGCAGGAGTTTAACCGGCGTTCTAGCCTCAACACCCCCACGACGGAACCCCAGGAAGGGACTCCGGGAGAGCCTATGGACCTCAGCACCTCCCGCCTAACGGCACAGGAGAGAAGGCAGCGTATACAATCGGGGTTGTGCTTATACTGCGGGGGGGACAAACATCGCATAACTCATTGCCCATTTCTACAAAAAGTAATCCGCATCACACCCCCGCGCACCCATCACTCATTCTGTATACAAGCTCACTTATCGTATTTTAACCGTTCTTTGTGTGTTTTCCCCCTTATAGATTCTGGTTCGGCTGGAAATTTTATAACTTCTTCTCTTCTTTCCTCGCTACAGGCTCCCTTGTCGAAGCTACCAGCCCCTATCGCGATTAAAGCTCTGGATGGTCATAACCTTCGACATTCGCCTATTAAACAGATATCGGCGCCACTGCGATTAACTTTTCCCGGTCACTCCGAGGAACTAAAATTCTTCGTCCTCCCTCGGTCAGATCATTCCGTCGTGCTGGGTCTACCCTGGCTCAGTTCTCATAATCCCAATTTTGATTGGGAAAAATCTCGCATCCTATCCTGGGCCCCTAGATGTGCAAAAAAGTGTATACCGCTGACATTGACGGTCCAAACCACCTCAATTGAAAGCCCGCAAGCCCTAGTATCAACACAGGTACCATCAGAGTATGCACAGTTTCAAGACGTGTTTAGCATTAGGGCGGCCGCATGACTTCCCCTTCATCGGCCGTGGGACTGCGCGATAGAGATCTTGCCGGGGAAAACACAGCCGAGCTCACGTATTTACCCATTGTCCGTGGAGGAAACACGGGCTATGGAGGAATACGTGAGTGAAGCTCTCCAGCAGGGGCTCATCAGTAGGTCCACGTCACCCGCCTCGGCAGATTTTTTCTTTATCGATAAGAAAGGGGAGGGGCTCACAACCCTTCTAAAGGGGAAGCCTAAGCGTCTGCGTGAGTTTCCGCCGGAGGCACGCAGAGCTTTTCAATATCTAAAGACAGCTTTCACTATGGCACCGATACTAAAAATCCCCGACCCAACCAAGCCTTTTTTGGTTGAAGTCGATGCTTCCGAAGTGGGGGTTGGAGCGGTGCTGTCGCAACGTCATGGCAACCCAGGGAAACTCCACCCTTGCGCTTTCTTCCGAGCGCAACTATGATATCGGCAATCGCGAACTGTTAGCAGTAAAAGCGGCGTTAGAGGAGTGGCGACACTGGCTAGAGGGAGCCGAACACCCATTCTTAGTCCTGACGGATCATCGCAACTTAGAATACATCCAACAGGCAAAACGATTAAACCCTCGCCAAGCACGCTGGGCGCTGTTCTTTACTCGCTTCCGCTTCACTATCACTTATCGTCCCGGTTCCAAAAATAAGAAAGCGGATGCTTTATCCCGGTGCTACACAGCCCCTGAGGGACCATCAGAACCCGAGCCGATCCTACCTTCGTCTCTCGTGGTGGCACCAATCATGTGGGACCTCGACTCGGAGATCGCACAGGCGGCACGGTCCCACACCGCACCGCGACACTGCCCTCCGGGAAGAACCTACGTGCCGATGTCACTACGAGAGCAGGTAATTATCCAGGCACACACTAGTGTAGCGGCCGGGCACCTCGGGACGGTTCGTACATTTCGGCTATTAGAACCAAAGTACTGGTGGCCGAATATGCGGAAGTCAGTAGGAACAGTGGTTTCATCCTGTGCAGTTTGCGCGACATCAAAGAATCCTAGACACCTGCCGGTTGGGAAATTAATGCCATTAGTCACGCCTAACAGACCGTGGTCCCATATCTCCGTGGACTTTGTCACGGATCTGCCCGTTTCTAAGGGCTACACCACTATTCTAGTCGTGATCGATCGATTTTCCAAGGGATGCAGATTTATCCCCTTCGGCTCCCTCCCGTCAGCCTTACAGGTAGCAGAAGCCCTATTTACAACTGTGTTTCGTTGCTATGGCATCCCCGAAGATATAGTATCCGATCGTGGTCCCCAATTTATCGCCCGAGTCTGGAAAGCTTTCTTTCAGAAATTGGGAACCACTGTTAGCCTAACGTCGGGCTATCATCCAGAGTCTAATGGGCAGGCAGAGCGGACTGTCCAAGAACTCGGAAAATATCTTCGAGCATATTGTAGCAGCCGTCAACACGAATGGGCAGAATGTTTAATCTGGGCGGAATATGCACAAAACTCGCTACGTCACTCCGCTACCGGCCTAACGCCCTTCCAATGTATACTCGGGCATCAGCCCCCGCTCTGTCCCTGGGATAACACACCCACCGAAGTCCCTATGGTGGACGATTGGTTTAAAAGAGCGGAAAAAGTATGGGAAGATGCCCATACCAAAATCTCCCAAGCAGTTCGCCGCTTTAAGAAATTTGCCGATAGACGACGAAGGGAAAGTCCTCCGCTCCAGGTAGGCGATAGAGTATGGCTCTCGACAAGGGACCTTCACCTGAACCTTCCGTGCCGTAAACTCACTCCCCGTTATATAACTGTAACATCTGTACCTTCACAGCTCAGGGGAATAAGATCAAGTTCCCCGGATTACTGAGTTGATACTTTGTCCCCACCTAGTGTGTCTATGTATGTACTACCAGCACTTAAACACTAAACACGAACACCTGTGATCTCCTTGTGTGTCTGACTATTTATTCCAGTCGAACCCGTAGGGCTTCGCCTGTTCACTGTTGTGCACATGTCTTGTCTTCACCTGGTTTTTTGTCTACATGTTGTGTGTTAAACGTTCTGTCTCCTCTCCCCGTCTCACTCCCAGGACTGAGCGTGTCTGCAGGTGAGGATCCTTGGAGGAAAGGAAAATCCCTCACTAGCCGCATGGACTTTGCAAGTGCATTATTTTCGTTATCTTTCTCCTCACGTGTGAGACTGTTTCCGTTCGCCCACCTGCAGACCCGGCCTGGGAGGTCAGCTCAGGACCGCAGTGCGCGCTCTGAGACATTGTGTGTAGTGTGAAAAAAGAAATAAAAAGGATTATACTTTGTGAATATGGAATCTGCATCTGCGTCTGATTATTCTCCAGGAGACATGACACCTGAAGACATTTACATGCACAGTATGTTACATTGTGGTGTGAAGTTTACAGATAGGGCAGGGTTCCACTACATAATTGGAACATTTTAAAAATGCTCACAATGACATAAATAGTGTATATGCGTAATTAAATTCAGTCTCTTTTGTCGGTTTGTTGCTCCCTGCTGCCTGGCCCTAAAGAACATTTCCCATAATTTTTTCTGTTTTCTTTTCCAGTGCCCTCCTCTGGTGACATAACAGGAACTGTCACACCTTGCACACTTCCATCAAATACAATATATGAAACCCCTGCCATCATCATTGTCTAACCATCAGTGAGGGCTTATCAGGTTGAATGGGAGGGTTAAAAACGTCTTACTACCTATAAGTCACTAGTCCTTACTGTGCTATATGGCAAAAGTATGTGAAGATCCTTCCTAAGTTTTAAGTTCAGTTGTTTCTGTTTGTTGAAATGGGTTTCCACAACAGCACACATGACTAGGGTTATAATGCACAGTAAGGTGCGTAGTGTAAAGGTGGACTGTGGCAAAATGGAAACAAGTTCTCTGTTGTGGTGAATGAAGCTTCACTATCTGGCAACCTGGTGAATGAATCTGGGTTTGGTGTTTGATTTCAAGAGAACCCTGCTTACTGAAAATGAAAAGCACCAGCAGGAAAGTTTGGTGAGAGGTGGTTGAAGGGTAAGTGCCTGGGGCTGTTTTTCAAGGTGAGTGCTTGGCACCTTAGTTTCAATAAAGGGTTATATTCATGCTAATCATACAGACATTTTAGAGAATTGTAGAGAATTCAGAGAGTTTTGGAGTAAAAAGCCATTTTCTGTTGCAGTATAATTGTACAACTATGCACAAAGATATTGTTTGATGAGTTTGGTGTTTGGACTGGAAGGACTCGAGTCTCCTGCACAGATCCCTGACCGCAACCAGACTGAACACCTTTGGGATGAACTGAAACAGTGATTGCAAGCCAGGCCTCCTTCAACATCAATGCCTGATTTCACAAATGTTTTTTTCACTCCTTTTAAATACCCACAGACACACTTCATGGGCAATTACATTTTAATGCCCATGGTTTTGTAATGGTATGTCGAATAAGGACAGTTATGTATATAGATGTGATGGTGTGATTTTGAAAGGAATTGCATTGACCCTTATAGCACAGGGTGTCCTCATAGCCATAACTCTAACATAGACAGAAACAAATTTAAAAGACATTTAAAAGTAATTAAAACACATACCGAGATCAGCCATAACTTTAACATTGTTTATCAATTATATTCCAGCAAACATTCAGTGATCACCATGCCAGCGAAAAGCCAATGCAGCACAAATCGAAAAAGAAAAAAAAAGAAAAAAAAAGTAAATGCTGGACACAATAGAATAGCACCACAGTGCACCACAGGCCACAATACACTGGGCGCAGTAGGCAAATTGCACAAGGTTGTTTGATCTGGCATCCAAATTCCACAGATCTCAGAGGCCCCACCCCGCAACCCACAGCACACCAACTGACAATGTCCAGGGAACAAACACCTCAGCACACTCCAGAAACCCTGCAGAGCCATGCCCATGTGGGGCCAGAGAGGCCTGGTGGCACAAGAGGAAACCCTAACCTACAGTAGGTGGTTATAATGTTAATGTTTTTAATGCCATGGCTGATATATTTATAGGCAACACCATTTGTCCTTCCTGTTTTTAATTACAAGTAGCATTCATGGGAAATAGATAAGATGCTAATTACACAATCATTAATTGCATAATTTCCAGATTAGAAATAAAAACGCTCCTTTCTATTGGAAGTACTCGTATTTAAATACAAGTCAGGTCATATTTAAATATAAAGTAATTTCATTAATAATCTTAAACTTTTACATATAACATATTATCTCATTACCTATCCTTACATGGGTCTTTCAGCTTGCCAGTAAATCAACATCACTCTTTGTTTTTTTTTTGTGTCTAAATTCAGGGCAGGCCATGAGGCCCACACAGTGCTAAATACACAAAGAAAGGAGAAAACAACAGTTAGAAATGAAAAATGTTCCTGTCGGGACCTTTTCCATATTCACCACAGGGACTGGAGCGGTGCAATAGGAAGCACGCTCTTTTTCCCCTCTTTTCTTCTAGTGACTAAGGGAGTAGGCGCAGGTGCTATGGCTCCCAGTAGAAGTGACCAGGACAGGAAACATGTGGAGGTAGAATGATCATACTCCCCCATTTGTCCTGTTCTAACACACACACACATAAGAAAAGGCCTTGTATGCATAATAAACCAGCATGCCAAGTGTGCGTGCGGTTGTTGTCCTTGATGAAGAACAATATGAACAAATATGTGCCAATAGGGGGCAAAACTCAGAAACTGTAAGATAGGAAATTTTTAAAGCACCCACCTTGAATTACTAATGCAAAAGCACAAAGACAAACATAAACACCTTGGATACCGTTTTTCTGTTACTGTGGGAATTTCACACCACTGAAATTAAACGTTGAATATGTTCTACTCTTTGTGTACCAAATGTATACTATTGAAATGTGTGTAACTCATGAATAACATATTTGAAAATTAACAGAATGTACACAGAAACATTTTTATTTTTACAGATTACTAATTTATGTAATAATAGATTGATTACATTTTATTTATTAATGTTTTGAATGAAATTAAAATATTATATTAATTACATTCATAGTATTATTGTGCCACATTAAGATTACCTTGTCCTCTGAAAATAATGATAATAAATACATAAATCCTTTTTCGAGCTTGATTTTGTGTGCACTCCAGCAAGGCTCAGTGACTGATGACAAAATTAGCAAGTTCACCTTTAGCAAAGTGATGAACCATTGTTCAGTCTTTCCCTATATCGTTCACTGTTCCCTTTGAACTGAGCAGTTTTGCTCCTTGCAGTTTGGGATGGTACTTAACATTGCTAAATACCATGTTAGCAGGGAACTACTAGCTAATCAGATTTGTTTCCAGTCACTTTCCTTTACAGTCCTCAGTTATCCAGAACTCCTTAAATGCTTGTTTGTAACTCCTTCAAAGTGACTGTTGGCTGTCAACACCTTCCCTCTGTATTTATTTATTTATTTGTTTGTTTGTTTATACCTGTGAGTTTTTAAGAGACGTGTTATACACACAGGGACAAAATTGTTGGTACCCTTCAGTCAATGAAAGAAAAACTCACAATGGTCACAGAAATAACTTTAATCTGACAAAAGTAATAATTAAAAAAAATTCTATGAATGTTAGCCAATGAAAGTCAGACATTGCTTTTCAACCATGCTTCAACAGAATTATTAAAAAAAAAATAAACTCATGGAACAGGCCTGGACAAAAATGATGGTACCCCTAGAAAATACTGAAAATAATGTGACCAAAGGGACATGTTAATTCAAGGTGTGTCCACTAATTAGCATCACAGGTGTCTACAATCTTGTAATCAGTCAGTGGGCCTATATATAGGGCTCCAGGTAGTCACTGTGTTGTTTGGTGACATGGTGTGTATCACACTCAACATGGACCAGAGAAAGCGAAGGAAAGAGTTGTCTCAGGAGATTCGAAAGAAAATTATAGACAAGCATGTTAAAGGTAAAGGCTATAAGACCATTTCCAAGCAGCTAGATGTTCCTGTGACTACAGTTGCACATATTATTCAGAAATTTAAGATCCATGGGACTGTGGCCAACCTCCCTGGACGTGGCCGCAGGAGGAAAATTGATGACAAATCAAACAAACGGATAATCCGAATGGTAACAAAAGAGGCCAGAAAGACTTCTAAAGAGATCCAAGGTGAACTTCATGCTCAAGGAACATCAGTGTCGGATCGCACCATCCGTCGTTGTTTGAGCCATGGGAGACGACCAAGGAGGACACCACTGTTGAAAACAAATCATAAAAAAGCAAGACTGGAATATGCCAAACTACATGTTGACAAACCACAAAGCTTCTGGGAGAATGTCCTATGGACAGATGAGACAAAAATGGAACTTTTTGCCAAGGCAAATCAGCTCTATGTTCACAGATGGAAAAATGAAGCATATGAAGAAAAGAACACTGACCCTACTGTGAAACATGGAGGAGGCTCTGTTATGTTCTGGGGCTGCTTTGCTGCATCAGGCACAGGGTGTCTTGAATCTGTGCAGGGTACAATGAAATCTCAAGACTATCAAGGGATTCTAGAGAGAAATGTGCTGGCCAGTGTCAGAAAGCTGGGTCTCAGTTGCAGGTCATGGGTCTTGCAACAGGACAATGACCCAAAACACAGCTAAAATCACCCAAGAATGGCTAAGAGGAAAACATTGGACTATTCTAAAGTGGCCTTCTATGAGCCCTGACCTCAATGGTATTGAGCACCTTTGGAAGGAGCTGTCTGGAAAAGGCACCCTTCAAACCAGAAACAACTGGAGCAGCTTGCTCATGAGGAGTGGGCCAAAATACCTGCAGAGAGGTGCAGAAGTCTCATTGACAGTTACAGGAATCGTTTGATTGCAGTGATTGCCTCAAAAGGTTGTGCAACAAACTATTAAGTTAGGGGTACCATAATTTTTGTCCAGCCCTGTTCCATGAGTTTTTGAGTTTTCATTTTTTTAAAATAATTCCGTTGAAGCATGGTTGAAAAGCAATGTCTGACTTTCATTGGTTAACATTCATAGAATTTTTTTTAATTATTACTTTTGTCAGATTAAAGTTATTTCTGTGAGCATTGTGAGTTTTTATTTCATTGACCGAAGGGTACCAACAATTTTGTCCACGTGTGTATAGATAGTGCCTGGGTAGTGAGCTTCCACACAGCTTTCTCCAGATTGATCAAACAGACCTTACTGGGATGTCCAATTTTTTAGATATAATTTTAAATTCTATTTGCCTATTAAGTTGTAACATAACAGTGTCTTTAACTTCTCTAGAATGCTTCTTAGTCCCTTTTTTCACTCCTTACCTTTACACAATCTATGCTAAGGTATATTTAATTTTTTAAAAATGGGACAAGTTTTCAAAACTGAAAGACAATAAAATGTCAGTTGTGTCCTCATTGTAGCAATTTGTTTTAACCTGGGTGATTGAATACTTATACAAACATCACTTTTCACTTATTGATTTCCTTTAAAATACTTAATACCTAAATAAATAAAAGAAAGGTTTTGTCTGTTCATTGGTCAGAACTCGCACTTAATGATAATCAAAGATAATTTATGTTTCTTACTAAAATTAATTACTAAAATTACTTTAACTGCTTCTTCTTATTAGAGGACCAGGAAGCCAGTCTCAGAAAATTTTCTCTCTGTATGTCTGTCAGGCAGATTATGTCGCTGCATCACGCAATACTGGCTGGACAGAATTTAATGAAACATTTGCAGTACTTAGATATCTGCCTGATGTTTAACCTGCACCAAAAGTGGAACCAAAATGTTGAATAAAAGTGATGTTATAAACAGTTATGTGTGGGATTTAATACTCTCTTTTATAATAAACTACTAATAAGCTACTTGCTCCATGTAAAGAAACACCTGCTGTAACGACGCGTTGCGAGGGGCAAAACCGTATAACACCCGCAGCGTGTGTATTTAAAGGCCCTGATACCTTCGCATTTCATGCAATCATTAGGTAGCACCAGTAAGGTATCAGGGCCAAAGATGAAAAACAAAAACTCGAGTTCAAAGTTCAGACAAGGCAAGACTCAGCCCGCATCTACACATGAAGCCGCTGAGATAGAAAGATAGAGAACGGCATGCAATCAGTCAAGCGTTCAATCTCAGTTTAAATTAGACTGTAAAAACACATATGTTAACACACAGAAATCCTCGTTAAGGATGGACTCACCCCGAGAGGACAGAGAAAGTTTTATTTTTTGTTTCCAGAGCCCCATCAGGTCTCGAGAAGATGGCGGAACTCTGTTAAACTCTTATAAACATTATTACATTCCATGGTGCTGCTCTCTAACCCGCACCACGTAACAAAATGATCGCATCACCAAAAGAACCTGAGGGCTTAGAGAAGTTGCAAGAGATAGTTGAGGGGCAGGCAAGAGTGCTTAATAAGCACAAGGAGGTCTTAACCATGCTAATTATGGAGATGCATGGGATTAATAAGCGCCTCAAGCAGATATTTGGGCAGCTCGATGTGCAAGCGACTTTTGGAATACAATCTGGGAGTCGATTCTGTAGTCAAATCACGCCTTGAATCAGTGGCTCAATTGCCCCCACTGGTGGCCAAAATTGGTAGCAGACTATACAGTCGAGTTTCTAACCCGTGCCGCCATCTTATGGTGGAATGACATGGCTCTTATGGTGGTGTACATTCAAAGGGTTTCCAAGCAGCTAAAAGATGAGCTAGCTATAGCTATCTGGAGGAGTTATATAGCCTAGTCATCTGGGTTGTCGCCTTTGTGAACTTCAGGCCGAATGCTCCGGCAGCTCCAGGCTGAGAACATCTCCTCCACTTGTCCTCCTGTCAACTTTGCACCGTGCAAAAGAACGACCATCAGAATGTTTCCCAGTCAGAAGCCATGAGTGGATAAGACCATCCACGATGCTCTGAGATCATACACCGCTGCCTATAGCAGGGGGACTTGCGTCGGGTGACATGAACTTGTAAATGGCTGCATCATACAACTTTCGGAATGCGGTGAAGAAGGCGAAGCAGCACTACGAGAGAGTCACAGCTTGAACAGAGTGACTCTAGGAGCCTGTGGCAGGGTCCAAGATGGCGCCGGTGAGGTCGGCTGCCATCACGACTGCTCCGACCTATTTTACCTTGTTTTTCGCTTTTTAAGTTCATTTTCAATAACTTTAAACCGGGTAATTCATCACCATTGAGTGCATTAAGTACGATAGAGATACTCTTATTTCTATTGGTTTACAATGTACTCACAATTCGACGTTTTTAACTCCGGATCCGAGCTGGCCGAGTGAGATCCTGAGGGAAAACAAAGGACGCGACGCAAAGTGGCGGCCCCGAGGGAAACGAGCCGGCGTCAGGAACAGACTGAGAGCCCGTGCACATCGTGAGACATTCGAGACTGCAATCTCCTCTGCTTCACCGAGACATGGCTGAACCCAGCGGTGGCAGACCACGCCACCCAGCCGGCCGAGTTCTTCTCGGTGCACCGCATGGACAGGACACAGGACTCGGGGAAGACAAGGGGAGGCGGCGTGTGCTTAATGGTGAACAGCAGCTGGTGCAACAGTGCGAGCGTTGTTCCTCTTGCACGCTCCTGCACACCCAACCTGGAACTATTGACTGTTAAGTGTCGTCCTTTTTATCCTCCTTGGAAGTTTACATCGGTCATAATCAGCGCCGTTTATATTCCACCACAAGCGGACTTGGACACTGCCTTATGTGAGCTGCATGAGGCTCTCACACAACACCAGAATCAACACCTGGACGCTGAGCTTATTGTGGCGGGGGACTTTAACAATGCCAACCTCAAACGCCGCAGCGCCGAACTTCTATCAACATTTCACCTGCCCAACCAGGGGCGAAAGGACACTGGACCACTGTTACACAACAGTCAAGAATGGCTACAAGGCACAATCTCGTCCACCGTTTGGTAAATCGGACCATGCCGCCATCTTCCTCATGCCAAAATATAAACAAAGACTTAAACAGGAAGTTCCGGTTCAGAGGGAGGTCGCACGCTGGACAGACCAATCGGTGGCCGCGCTACATATTTTATAATATAAATTTATATATATTTCTCAAATTTACTTTTGTTTTAATATTTATTTCCTATAGATATTCTTTCTTAGATAAGTAACTTTTTATTCCTATTAATAGTCTTTTTTAAGGTCAGGGCAGTTGTCTAAGCATTTCACTGCATATCGTACTGTGTATGACTGTGTATGTGACAAATAAAATTTGAATTTGAATTTGATTAAGAGCAATAACTGACTACAAAAAACCAACATCTGGTATGACGAACACGGACGTGTCTCTGGCAGATGAGCTGAACACCTTCTACACTCTCTTCATGGCTGCAGCCAGAAATGCAAATAGCGCCAGCAAAGCTAACAATGCTAACAATGCTAGCACTAACAATGCTAGTGGCGCTAACTGCTGCAGACAGGAAGACAATTCTCACACTGGAAACGTGTTCATCATCTGACCTCTTTCACAGAGTCCTTCTCCTTATCCCAGTCAGTAATCCCCACATGCTTTAAAGACTCCACCATTGTTCCCATCCCAAATATGTCCCATATTGCTTCCCTCAACCCTGGCCCCGTAACCCTGACTTCAGTAGTGATGAGGTGCTTTGAGCAACTGGTCAGAGCCTTCATCATTTCTTCACTTTCTGACACACTGGATCCACTGCAGTTTGCATACCGCCCGAACCGCTTTACAGATGATGCCATCTCACACCTCCTCCATATATCATTCACTCACCTGGACACTAGAAATGTTAAAATGCTCACTGTCGACTACAGCTCAGTGTTTAACACTATAATTCCCTCCACACTCAACTCCAAACTGGAGCACCTGGGACTGAGCCCATCCATGTGTCAGTGGATCTCCAACTAACTGCCAGACCACAGGCAGTAAGAATGTGCAGACATTTCTCAGCCTCCCTCACCTTCAGCACTGGTGCCCCAAAGTGTTGTGTTCTGAGCCCCCAGCTGAACTCATTGTACACCTACATCTCTGTAGCTACTACCAACTCCACCACCATCATTAAGTTTTCTGACGACACCATTGTGGTGGGCCTGAAAGTTCACCTCCCCCAAAAGGAGGGGAAATCCATCCAGTGGTGGGCTAAACACCTTGACTTTCTTACAAATAAACATTTCATTTACAATATTATAAACACAGAGCTATAATTTATTTAATTTTGTTTTTTCAAACTTATGTGAAATGGCTAATAGAAATTGTAATAAAACGAATAAATGATTATGTGGAGGTGAATTGGTTTAGTCCTGACTTCTAGTTGTGAGTGACAGTAGGGGGGGATGGAGAATCAGTTGATTGTTGATTTCAAAATAAACAGCAATGGAGAGAAAAAGGACAAAGCTGTCAAGTGCTCAATTTAGAAAAAAGAACAAAGAAGAAGAAGAGAAACGAGCAAAAGATAAAGGTATGCAACAACGTTCTCTCTGTATGATTACTGTATCATGTCAATGAAGTTCTAATGATGATTGTTATAACGTTAGGTTTGTTAGCCGTCTTGCTAGCCTAGTCTTGCAGATGAGGAGCTGGCAGAGCAATGCAACACACTAGGCACCACACTGCACTTTGAAGGGCACTCTGATTTGGACAGTAGAGAGCTTGTGCAGGAAATCAAGAACTTCCCTTCCTTGCCATCAAAAACCATGACCCTCCTTGAGCTCATCACTTTTATTCATGAAAATGATCTATCGGAGATCTACCCTAACTTTTGGACTGCTCTTAGGATTGCAGTTACTCTGCCAGTGACTGTGGGTCAAGCAGAGAGGAGCTTTTCAAAACTGAAGTTGATCAAGTCATATCTGAGATCAACCATGTCTCAAGAACGGCTCACTGGCCTTGATATCATCAGTGTTGATCACTCAATAGGTTTTAGTTCCTAATTAATAACTCCACGCTATCTTCAAACGGGAGGGTCTTCTTGTGCGTGCCATAAGCACTCTCATAGATTTTGTTGACCCCCTCAGAAGCCTAGAGTAAGGGTTCTTATAAATATTATTACATCCTGTGGTGCGGCTCTCTAACCAACACCAACACCTGCACCAATAGATATTAATTCCTAATACGCAGTATATATGCAGATCAATCCCTGTTATCCATTATCCCCCAAATGAGGATGGGTTCCTTGTTGAGTCTGGTTCCTCTAAAGGTTTTTTCCTACTGCCATCTCAAGGATTTTTTTTGTGTGTGTGCCACTGTCGCTGTCGTCCTCGGCTTGCTCATCAGGGACAATCTTATCATTTTGATTCATACACACTCACATTTCATACAAACTTAAATAATTATTTTGATTGTGTAAAGCTGCTTTGTGACAATGTCAATTGTTAAAAGCGCTATACAAATAAAAGTGAAATTTTTAAAATCTTTTATTTAAATTAAATTTTGATTTTTAATTTGTGATTCAGTCTTTGATTACCAAACAAGGAGTGTATTTGGCTCATGACTGAAAAAAAATAAAATTTTGAATAAGCAAGGAGTAAACATAAACATTTTCTATATCCACTCTTTCCCATTGATTGTAATAAGATGAAATGACAGTCGATTTAACATCTTACCATGAACTATATAAATTTTGTACAATGTTCTAATATTAAGCCACAAATCTTGTGAAAACCAAAACAATATAATGTTGTCACACCAAACAAAGTTTTGTGAATTTACAGTTTTAAAAAATGTAAGAGTTTTTGCAGACATATATGTGAGCTTCAACCTGAAATAATATCACTGATTAAATTTAAGCTGATCAGCTTAAACCTTTCAACTATTTCAACCTCTTTTCCGATCAGTGATGGGTACTTCAGCTAGTCATTAATAATTTTGTCATCATTGTAATGTCCTGTAAAAGAAAAAATATTGACAGGAAAAGTGTATGTGTTTGTCAATTGTTGCTCAGACCAATATTAAATTTCGGGTTGTTGAATGCATTTACTAGATAATGTGTATGAGTCTGAGGCTGTAAATGAATGTGATAGTATGAATATTTAACAGAACTATACTTAAATGTTCGTGCAATAAAAATTCACCCAAGCTTGTGAAATGTAAAAGGAATTTGAGGTTTGATACCTTTTTTTGTTAAAACTGTTAAACAACTTTACTAATGTACTTTACTGGATTTTTTTTGAGTGAGCACAAATTCAACTTTTTGCTGCACAAGTTCTTCTAAAATCTAAGGAAACATTATGTGTTTGTAGTGTCCTTTTAATACGTAAGTGCAGTTTATTGTTGCAAAAATGGTGGCGAGCACACAAACTCCACACCTACAGACAGGATGTGAGGTTCAAACCCCTCGACCCTGGAAGTGTGAGGCGCTCCTGATACTATTAGAATATATTGATACATATGTAGTACTACACGGCCATTTCTATTTGGCCAAGTTATTTTAAATAAATGTATTTGTGAAACTAAAATAAAACAAACTCCAAGAAATTGTACTCAAGTATTGAAAGGAAACAACAGACATTGTATGTGCACATGATTTTTAAAAATTAATAATTATTACATACATTACACACTAACCAATTTAATAGGAACACCTGTATTCTTGGTCATTTAAGTTAAGTTCAGTCTTTATTCCTCACATATACATTACTGCACAGTGAAACTTTTTATTTTTCACACATTCTGGAGAACGCCTGGAGCAGACTGGGTTAAGGCAATTGCTCAAGGGTCCAACAAAGGCAACCTGGCAGAGCTGGGGCTTGAACCACCCACCTTCCCATCAATAACTCAGAGCCTTAACAACTTGAGTCACCACTACCCCTAAATTACAACTAGATTTAATGTTTTCTTTATTTTTTATAGGATTCACCTTAAAAAAAAAAAATAAATAAAACGTGTGGAACATTGTACATTATTCATTGGGACTGATCTTTTTAACTAAAATCTTTTAATGTTTGTGGATAAATTATAATTCCATTGTGAAAAATGAAGAATATGTATTTACTGAAATTAAGGTTTATTTTGTATGTTTGCTCAAAGCTTGATGTCCTCAGGATTGAATGAATCTCATGGCCTTCCTCCTTTGTGCTCCTCCCTCGGTCTCCCAGCTTGTCTTCCTCCCATTTTGTCCTCCTTTACTCAGCCTCTCAGCTGGTCCTCTTCACCTCGACGATTCCATTCTCCTCGAGACAGGTTTCCCTCAGGGTTCCCTCAAGTGGATACAGCACTAAAACGGTTTGCTTTTTGTCCTGTTTATGAATTCTGTGGATTACACTGACATACTGTATAAGGCAGTAATGAACAGCTGAGGTATTACTGTCCCAGTGGAAGTGTTTGTCCAGTGATTTCATGTGGGGACCGTCTGCCATTACTGTTGCGCGATGGAAAAGACTTTTTCAATTTTTTCTCTCTTCAACATTATTCTTGGAGTCTGCTGGGTGACAGGTAAGCTTTATCCATTAGAAATAGAACCAGGTACTTATATACAGTGTAACCTTGTAGAAATAATAATGTTTTAAATGAACTCAATAATTTAAATGTTCAATGAACTTATGTTCCCTATTGTTATTATTATTATTATTATTACTATTATTATTAACAACAACAACAACAAAAACAACAACAATAATAATAACTATTGTGTGTTAAAAGTTTTGTCTTGTAACTTACGTCAATGGAGTTTTGGTCTTCTAAATATATCTGTTTGCTTGCTTCCTGTTATTCTAATTGCAATCACCTCAGGAAAGGAGCAAATGTCAGCTGTGTACTCTAAAACTTTTATATATCAGGGCAACAATTTGACAAGTGTCTCTATTACAAGTATATTTCAGTCATAATCAGGAATCACTCATAAAGCCTTTTCGGCTCTATCTTCATAAGATTGGCCCAATAGGGGTGACCCAAACCTCTGGATCCTTAGGCACAAATGTTTTAAAAAGTATAAATTAGACATCATTTGAATTAGTGGGACTTGTGTATAGACTGAATAACAGAATGTTAAAGATTTCGTAATACCGGAACTGATGTTGTTTTATGCAGAGATGATTTCCTCATTTAGTGCCATGATTCTGGGCCGATTCTGACGAACTACTAACTTCACATCAGCCCAGAGAGAAAAGTCGAGAAGTTCTGGTCCTATTTGATCTTCTATTGTCATTTTTTAAATTTCTTACATTTTCATATAAGGAAAAATGCGACCTGTATATATTTCTTATTCCTACCCAGTATTAATTATTCAATTTCTCCACCTCTGTTAAAACTTTGCTCTTTCTTTGCCATATTGCCTGGACATGTTCAGGTTCCTGCAACTTTGTTAAAATTAAAATATGTTGCTAGCAATTCTAAAATCAGATCAGATCTCTTATGTCTTGTATCAAATCGTGTTTGCAACAGGGTGTGTACGTTATAACTCTGGGACTATGTTAGCGTGTGTCTGTGTGTGTCCCTTGCCCTGTTCCTTTGGAGCAGGAACCCCACCTCAGGGCTTGGAGTGTGGGGCCATTCAGGCCCATCTGCCTGAGTTTCCTGTTTTGATACAGGCTGCTGTGCTGCTGTTCCAGTGGAAAAATAGCCTCAGAACTTGTACTTTATGTTCCTGATTTACTCAAAGTGTGATGGTATATAATAATAATAATAATAATAATAATAATAATAATAATGATGATGACAATATCATCTACTATTATGTGATGACTAATTAGACTAAATCTATTTAGTCTAGACTTATGTTAGACTACACAGGCATTTATTTAATAAATGTTTCGTGTTCTTTGCAGTACAGTGGAACCTCGGATTGCGAGTAACTCAGTTTATGAGTTTTCCGCAAGACGAGCAAAGATTTTTAAATAAATTTTGACTTGAAAAACGAGCATGTCTTGGTTTACGAGTGCCGAGTTTTTTGACACCGACACACACACACACACACACACACTCTCTCGCCTTTACATCCCCCCTCCCCAGCTTCACACAGACACACACACTCTGCTCTACACAGAAACTCTGCTCTGTCGCGATTCTTTTCAAAGGTAAGGTTCATTTGTTTTTTTGTTTTTTTTTACTTTACAGCAGTGATTCCGTTATTCCATTAGAGAATATTATTTATTAATATTATTTTTTTTCCCATTAAAAGTGTTTCCGTTGTGTGTGTGTTTGTTGTGAAACTTACAAATCAAGGTGGGGGGAGGGAGGAGGAGTTTTACTGTGTAAGACAAGGCGAGGGAAGGGGCTAATTCCACACACACACACACACACACACACGCACACACATGCACACATAAATACATGGCGCCTGCGCGCACAAATGAAAACACTTATCTGTTGGGATTTATTTAAACTTTTTTTTAAAAGGTAAAGTGCAGGTTAATTTGTTTTATTTTTACCTTATACATTGTATTAATTATTTCCCTATTTTTTCTCTGTATTTATTTTTTTGGGCTGATTTGAGTTTTCATTATTTCTTATGGGAAGATTTGATTTGGTGTATGAGTGTTTTGGAATACGAGCCCGCTTGCCGAACGAATTATGCTCGTAATCCAAGGTTCCTCTGTACAAGTTTTTAAACTGGTTTTGTCACTTAGCAAGATGCACTATACTAGAATGAACTGAGGATCAGATTGAATTTTATGCACAATAAATCTAAAACTTCAAAGCTCAATAGGCTTTCCAGAGTCTACTCAACTAACGACTGCATTGGGTTTACTTAACTCTATTATAATATCTTCCATTTCCAGCTAGAGAACACAGATTTGTACCTGACCCTCCAGTGCTGAACATCACAGATAAGACATACAAAATCAACAAATCCGACACATTGGAGATTACCTGTAGGTAAGAAAACACTTCATTAATCAAGGAGGTGAATTTGATGTGAAATGCAGTCCGGTTGAATAGTTATAAGCTTAAGCAGCACTCAGGTGTTCAACTATTCTAAAAAACAGACCTTTTAACAAGCTAAGACCATTTAATTAAAAAAACTAACAAAAAAAAACATTGAGGAACTGTTTTGTAATCCCTTTTTATAGAGGAAGACAGATTTTGGAATGGTACACGCCTCACCACAAGACTGGCTCTGAAAGCAGGCTTGTAACATCAGACTGTAGTGGACACGGACTGTTCTGTAGCACCATCACACTCATTGGGGCGATAGCAAATGAGACTGGAGAGTATCGCTGTTCCTACAGAAACCTGTCTGTGGAGGAAGGGAAGACGTCTGTGTCTGTGTATGTCTTTGTGCAAGGTGAGATCTTCTTGGTGCTGGATGTTTAACAAAGATTGTGTGTTTTCAAAGATTCAGGTGTGGCCAGTTCTTGAGTATTTTGGTGTTAGTTTCTACTCTGTCTGAAATTCTTTATAATTTAATGACTATACACAAGATTGTACTTTAGTTAAGGGCTTGACACATATAAAGCTGAGAAGAGAGAGGGAAAGAGAGACAGCTATCAAGCCTTAGCACACTTCCTGTCTGATCCTCTAGTGTAACCTCCGCACATGCCTCTCCTCTGTTACTTCTATGTTCTACTTCCTGTGTGTGTCATACAATTCCATGCCCCACATCCTGTTGCCTTTACCCCAGTTTAAAATAAAGTGAAGACATTAGTCTAAATTTGTTAAAACATTACTACAACAACACGACAAGACAACTGACAAAATAGTACAATGATGTGTGTATGAGATGAATAAATCTAAATCTAATCTAAAAAACTTTCCTGTCTCCAGACTACCGCATGCCTTTTCTCCGGTTATCTCAAGACTTTGAGGTGGTATTCATTCGAGAAGGAGAGCAAGTGGTCATTCCCTGTCTGGGCTCCTTGGAAGACCTCAATGTCACTCTGTACACGGTGGGAAAGATGATGATGGTGATAATTATGTTGTTTGGGCCACAATTATTCTCTTCTGATATGATGTCAAATGATTTCATGGATAGTTTTTTTGGGAACCTATAGACTGTCATTTGCAGTGGAACTGAGATAGCAAGTAAATCTCATGTTGTGTGACAGAAATATCCAGTGAAGGAGCAGGTACCTGATGGAAAGGAGGTGTTCTGGGACAGCAAAAGAGGTTTTGTGCTTCCTAGTCATGTGATTAGCTACGCTGGTGTGGTCTACTGCCAAACTCGCATCCAGAATGAAACCTTCCAGTCCACGGCCTACGTTCTGGCTGTCGTTGGTAAGTAGGAATGCACCGACCACTAGATATAATCATAAAGGCAAAATATTTACATGGTTTATGGATTCTATTCATTGGCTTCATTACAGAGCTTTTAGTTGAAGTCATGATGATCATGCAGTTTAGCAGCCATAATTAAGCCTATTGGTGTTAGTCAGTGTGAATTTGCCATCACTCGTGCCACTACACTACAGCCTACTTTTAACTTAAAGTCTGCCCTAATTTCACATTGTTGACATTAGTTAGGAAACAGCGAATAAAGTGTTGTTTCATCTGAAATTAATTACAGTATGTTCTTCCAAAGACCACGATTCGGAACATCTAAGATTACTTAAGTTCATTCTGACTCTTGCTCCTTTTAAAATGTTCTGGTGTCTGTCTATATTTGGAATGTAACCGAATATGAAAACTTATTAAATTGTTTAGACTTAGATCTAAATATAGACAAATATGTATATGAATGTTTGAGGGATTATTTTAGAGAGCTGACAGTAAATTTCTAAGTTTGCTGAACTTAAAAAACTGAGTATGAACACATTTGATTAAAAATATAGGGCTATACCTCATTTCTCCATATTTTACTTCCAAAGACCCACATTTGTATTTGTATTTTAATGTAGTTTTGACCAATAGTTTTCTAGGCCTCCTGAAGAACATTTTGGCCCCTCGTTGTCATAAGCCACACAGTATCAATTATTCAAGCATTAAAAAAACATCTAAGTTGATGGTAAGTTGAGGCATGAACCAGTGAGAAACAGGTGCAGATGATGGCAGGTGATTCGTATTACGGGTGCTCTGATCAAGATTTTTTTTCAACCAACTTTGAAAACTGCTCATGTTCCTTTGTGTGACTAACCTTCAAATGTCTGATGAGGTTTGTGGTGTTAAAATGCTTTGGTTGCTTCCTGCCTCGTGGAATTGGCTTGTTACACAGGTTGCTGATTGCTAATGTATTGTCTTTTTCACACAACACGTAGAATTGCGTGCAAAAAAAATAAATATATATATATATATATATATTATCCCGCGAGTTTTGCGTCATCTGATCGGCTTTTTTATATCGGCCATTATAGAGACTGCCGATCAAACTTCCCAAAGCTATTATCGGCCGATTATGAACACCCCTAATTTGTATACAGGCCGGTGATTAGTTTACTGGTGATGCTGAATGCTGAGTGGTTGGAACAGATAAGAGGGGAAATGAGGTTGCTGCTGAGGTTGTTACATAAACAGCTGACTTTTAAAGTGTATCTTGAGGTATGTTTTTTATAGCCCGTCACAGTAAAATATTTGTTCCTGTTTCTTTAATTTAAATTGTTATGAAAAAATTAGGGGTGCCTGAATGCTTTTGCACAGTACTGGATATCCAAATGAACAAATATACAGAGGCAGCACGGTGGCTTATTGGTTAGCACTGCCGTCTTGCAGACTCAGTGTCCGGGTTTGATTCCCATCTCTGTGTGCATGTTCTCCCTGGGCTTGGTGGGTTTCCTGCTGGGTACTCAGGTTTCCTTCCACAGTCCAAAGACATGCAGATTAGACTAATTGGCGTTCCCAAATTGCCCATAGTCTGTGAATGAGTGTATGTATCTGTGTGCCATTTTGACTCAAAGCAGCACTGGGCTACAACTTGTAAATGTGAGAAATGTTATTACGTGCCTATTGTTATTGTGAAGTACGCACCATTTACAGGAACTGGTGTGTGTAGAAATATTGCTGAAATGAGAATTTACAGTTTGAGTGGTGCTATTTGGTGCTCACACAAGAACAATTACCGTCCTCCCTTCTCTTCCGCAGGATATAGAATCTATGACCTCCAAATGAGTCCTGGGCAGGAGAAGCGCGCGGTCGGGGAAAAGGTGGCGCTCAACTGTACTGCTATCACAGAACTTAATGTTGCCCTTGAATTCCGCTGGACCCTGCCTCAGGATAAGGTGAGTGTGTGATGTGCATCCAAGCTTGTAATGCTATTCTTTACAATCACACTCACCTATCACATACAGTATACTGTAGGTGATCAAATACAACACAACTCATTAATCATCATGCTAACTTGCGTTCCTACTGTAGCATAGCATCATTAATAAGTTTGATTCATTTATAACTTTTTGGCCCTGTCAGAGAAATCCCAACCCTTCCACACAAAGATCTTATGAGACTAAGTCCTACAAGAAGAAGCTGTGGAACTCATTGGAACTGACCAACATGATGATTTTGGAGAACGTTACAATCAATGACACAGGGGAATATGTGTGCACGGTGTCCAGCAGTAAGATGGTCAAGAGCAACCGATCATTCCTTACAGTATATGGTAAGTGAGTAAGATGTCCTCAGTTTTCTCATTGAGGAAACTTTAAATAAGTCACTTTAAGGATGTTTTTCCCTCAAAACTTGCACAAAAGTTTGAAAAGATATTTAATATTTTACTGGTAAGGGAAATACATTTAAAGCTGCATTGTGCAATAGATGGTTCTTGAAAAAAGTTCACTCTCTTTTTAAAGATTCATATTAAAGATTGTTTTAAATGCTTTTGTTAATCTTTCGGTTGCTGCTGTCGGGGGGCAAACAGATCGCACACAACTTGGCACAGGTTTTATGCCGGATGCCCTTCCTGACACAATCTTCCCATTTAATGTGGGCTTAGCCTAATGCAAAAGCTAGAGCACATGCAGTATTAAAAATATATTTTTTTGCCAATCATTAAAGCCAAAACTTAACTTAAATTAACTTTAAAATACCGACCAAATGAGAGAAAATACCTAAACTAAACCATCAGCATTAGTAATCAGATTAGATTTATTGCTGAAGTGTTAACAAAATGCTAATATAGTATAAATGCTAATGTAGTATAAACTCACTAGCCACATAATTTAATTTAATTGTTTGCCATAATAAATAAATGAGAATTAATGGGAACGTCATCTTAAGTTAACACCAAAGTTAGCTACTATATCCATAACATGCTAATCCAGTGCTATAGGTGGATAATAATAAATGGATTCAATTAAATTTATATTAAACAATTTAAAATTCTAAAATGTTTTTGATAATTTTGGTGTTTCAGAGAAGCCTTTTCTGGTGCTCGAGCAGTCGCTTCAAACTTGGAATGTAAACAAGGGGGAAAGAGAAACAAAGATCCCTGTTAAATACATTGCTTATCCAGAACCAAATGCAAAGTGGTGAGTTTGTGTGAGATTGTGTGCATTTGTGTGTATGTGTGTGTGCATGCTTGAGATTTATCAGGATGTTGATAGCACACAATAACAAGAACAATAATCGTATTTGTGTTAATGAGTTATACTATATACTGCACTATATACTGCACACTTGTACTGTATATATACTTGTGTAAAAGTCTCACTATTCGTCTGTGTACTGTTGGAGCAGGTTAAAGAACGGCCAGTCCATCACCAGTGACGAGTACAGGATAAAGCCTTCTCGAGATTCTCTCACTATATACGAGGTGACAGAAAAGGATGCTGGGAATTACACGGTGGTTATGACCAATAAAATGACAAGAGAGGTGCACAGCCATACATTTCAGCTCCTGGTCAATGGTAATGTTTCTCTTCTCTTCTTCTTTTTCTCTTTTGTTGATCTCGCCTCTTCTCCTCACTTCTCTTCTCTCTTGTACTCTTTTCTCTTCTCTCATCATTTCTTCTTTTCTCTATTCTATCTTCCTTTTTTCTTTTAATCTTTTCTTTTCTCCTTTCTCTCTTTTCTTCTTCTCCCCTCTTCTCCCCCCCCCCCTTTGGTTTCTCTTCTCCTTTGTCCTCTACTCTTATTTTCTCTTCTCTCCACTTATCTTCGACTCTCTTCTCCTTTCATCTCTTCACTTCTCTTCTCCTGTCCTCTTTTTTCATTTCTTCTACTCTCTGCTCTGTCTCTCGTGCCATCTTCTCTTTTCTTCTCTTCTTTTCAATTTTCTTCTTCCCTCTTCTTGTCTCTTCTCCCCTCTTCTCCTTTCTTCTCTTCACTTCTCTCCTGTTCACTTTGCTTTTCTTCTCTCTTGTCCTTTTCTCCTATGTTCTCTTCTCTCTTTCCCTTTCCTCCCATTTTCTCTTCTCATTGCTTCTAATCTCTTCTCTCCTGTCTATGTCTCTCCTGCATCTTCTCTTTTGATTTAGCCTTTTCTCTTTTCCTGTCATTTCTTTTTCTCCCCTCTTCTCCTCTGCTCTCTCCTCTTCTCTACTGTCATGGTCTCTCATGCCATCTTCTCTTCTCTTCTCTTCTCTTCTCTTCTCTTCTCTTCTCTTCTCTTCTCTTCTCTTCTCTTCTCTTCTCTCACATGTTCTCCTCTCCACTTACATTCTCTACTTCTCTCCAACAGCTCATCCTAAGATCTTTGAGAAGGAGGTCCCATTTGATCATAACATTCACATGTTCGGCAGCAGCCCAACTCTCACCTGCACTGCTTTCGGTGCTTCCAGTCCTGTCTCTATCCACTGGCAATGGATGCCCAGTGAGGACTGTCCAGCAAAATTTCAGTAAGTCTACAGTACATCCCAAGTTGAACTTGAACCCATATTGTGCTCAGCTTAAATCTCTTCTGAAACATTTTTTTAAATTATTGCAATAAAATTTAAGATTTCCCCAACAGGAAAACAATCACTTGGTAATGGGTTAAAGTGTTCATTTAAGACACACAGTGAGATGATGAAAAAGAGATTCGAGACAATGAGTGTGAACTTGGGGGGGTGGGGGGGGGGGGATGCTATTGATTGAATCGTTCTCAGTTTTTTTTTGTAAAACATTTCCAGATTTTGCATATATGTATATAGATGTGTAAGAAAACATCAAGATATAGATCATCAATCAGTACCAGTCGTGATCCAGCTGCTCTGGCGATCTCGTGACTACATACTGAGCATTTTTCATCAAACATCATGCAAATCTTATCTTCAGACTTCACCTTTGGCTGCTTCCTCCCTGCTTATTACAACTTCCTGTTGTTTTAAAAACAGATTCCTTTAAATGTAAAACATCCTTGTATCCTTGATCAAGAAACAATTTTTTTTACAACGACTAGACCTGGAGCAGGGAAGAATTTGTAATCTATGTCGAGTAATCTGTTTAGCAATAAGTACACTGTTATAAATTTCCACATTTGCTTTATTTACGCAGTCTTGCTGTCCACCTTATTGTCTTTTATTTTTTGTTTGTTTAATTTTCCTACTGTTTTCCTCTTGTTAACCCAGATTAGACTGTTTGCTGACATTTCCTGTTATACTCTTTGTTTGTCCATATACGGTGTTGGGTAACAGGAAGCAAAACAGTGGCGTAAGATTGTGAGGACACTAAAGGATAACGATAAGGTTCTTGCGTTTCTAGTCTCTGGTATTCCCAGCAGGAATTCTTGGTTGGCAACGAACATTGTGATGATGTTAATTTAGCAACGTGATGGATATTGGGACAATGTTGTTATTAAGGTGTTTTTGAAAGTTAGAATTATTGGGACATTCAAGTGTGGTAAAATTTCTGGTGAATGAAGGCAGAAAAGCGATTGACATTTATAAAAGACTTTAAGCACAGTAGGGTAATCAATCTCTGGCACAAACGTTTAAAAGAAGAATGTAGGTCTGTGAGTGACGATCGCGGCCGAGGTGGCTAGGACTCCAATGCGGTCGCACCAGTGAGAATTTAGCGAATAGAATGCCTGATTCTTGAAAATCGATGGATAACTTCATACCAGTTGCAGAAGAGATGCATCTGCCTGTGGACCTGTACACACAATCATTCACCAACACCACTTGCACATTACAGGAACTTGGCTGGGAGTCACAACCCCCAAACAATTCTGACCTCGCTCCAAGCCATTTCCATATGTTTGGGCCACTAAAAGAGTTCCTTGGAGTTCCTTTCAGCTATGAAGCAGGCAGTCTAATCATGGGTCCAGTGGAACTGAGAAAACTTTCTACCTTGATGGCATCCAAGTACTAATGAAACGTTAAAACAGAGTTTTTTCTCTCTCTCTTGAACTTTGAAGATATGGTGTCAGAACACTGTGGACTACCTGACAATGGGATATATCAATACCAAACCGATGGCTTTAGTCGCTGAAGTGAGAGCACTGCTCTTGAAGCTAGTAAATGCACGTAAATAATAATAAGCACACCAAAATACTGAATAACAGCAATTTACCAAAACATTATAATTAGAAAGCAGCCAGAATGGAATGTTTGATATCTGCTCTATGAAAGGTGACATGATGCAGTCTGGACATTGTGCAAAACATCCGTTTATATTACAGTAGGGTAATTTGAGAGCTAAGATGCACCTCATGGTAATATTTCTGGAGGAAAATGAAACATTACTAAGAAATGCATGCCATGATATATTTGAGCAATGTGGGAAGCTCTTGTGTCTGTCCCAATCTCTGATCAGGATTCTAATGGACCATGGACAAGGGACCATGAATATGGTCGGACATGTTGTGAATGCGTGTTAATCGGCAAATGCTCTAAATAAAGGTTAACATTTTGTTGTTTTTGCAAGGCTGTGTATGGGTAATTTGTTGAAATTATATAACTATTAAATGACAATGGTCATCCAATGTGAGAGGTCCCTGCTGAGTTGATGCAGGTGTCCATCCAGTTTGCTGTGTTTATGCATCACACTGTAAGAATGAATGTTTTCTTGTGACTCATGTTATGCTCATGTCATTGTATTGTCTTATCTAAGGCTCAGATCAGATCAGAGTGCAAAGTGTGAAGGAAAATGGAGGGATATATCCAACAACACCGGGGAAAACCAAATTGGTCAGCCCACCAGCTTTATCGACAGCTCACTGAAGGTAACTGCAGTGAACATGACCACCATAAAACTACTGCAGAAAAAAAAAAATCTCTCACATTGATTGTTTTAGGTGAATCATTCTGCTAAAAAGTGGCCTCAGTACAAAAGAAAACATGTTCAAGTCCAGTGTTCCATATGCTTCTTGTAATAATAATGAATGGATTAATAAACATGCAAACAGCGATAAAGGGTGCCAAGCATTTTCTGTCCCCACCTCTTAGTGACAGAGTAAGAACATAAACCATTGGGTTTATGAAGGCAAGTTGTCAAACTATTGTCTCATATCATGTATCTGAGAAGTTGCAAATAATTTCACATCATCTTTATTAACTGTACATCATGTTGCTGATTATATGGGACAAGTTTGTTTGCTGAGATATTCCCTCACTTTCTGTTTGACGACTTAGCCATCAAATTATTTTACATTTCCTGAATGAAACAGCACACACACCAAGAATTCAAAAAACAAGTTTTCTTGGCAGGTACCATGATGCTGCAAACCAAACTTGGTTAAGATTGGGCAAAGGACATACAGCTACATTATACATTCTCATACTTGACTTGCTTCATTTATTTTCTTGTCTTATATATATTTTTATGGTTTCTTATAGACTATTAGCACACTGAAGATCCAGAAAGCTGTAAGCCATGCTTTGTTTAGATGCATTGCCTCCAACAAAGTGGGAGTGGAGGATAGAGTCATTGTATTCCAAGTGGCACGTAAGTGGTGGTACACATGCCGTAATTAGTTACTCAAGTCAAAGTAGAAGTAAATACTCAAAAAAATTAATAGCTTCAAAACTGAAAATTACATAAGGAATTTATGATGTAACATGTGCCTTAAATCACATACCAATTTTAGTCATTGGTGTTAAATTTGACCAAAGAATCTGGAAACATGTAAAAAACATTAGCTAATTCCAGGTTTATTCCTAAATTATTCCTAATCATTCCAGTGTTTGTGAATAAGGTGTATATGAGGCGTGTTCAAGTCAAAATGTGACTTTTGATTGCACATAATCACAGTTATGAGAGTAAAAACTCCCTTGTGAATACAGTTTTATAATATTTCTTGCTAAACATTTAAAAGAGCTGTTAGTAAACTTAATCCTTTGCCACCCATTCAGACAATGTGTTTCTTCCTCTCCAGGTTTTCTCAACCTGAGTGTGTTCCCCTCTAGCACACCGATTGAAGGGGAAGAAGTACTTCTTCGCTGCGTAGTCGACCGCATGCTGTATTCCAACCTCACCTGGTATAGGGTGTTGAACAAATCATCTGAACTGCCTACCACCGTACCATGTGCCAGCCTCAGCCTGGCACCCCTCACCCAGCCCAATGCCACTATCCCACGCTGGCAGGGTCGCAACCTGACCCTGGACCTGTCATTCCCCAGAGTGAGCATGCAGGATGAAGGTTTTTACGCTTGCAACTTGGAGAACATATACAGCAGTGAGAGAACGTGTTTGCTACACAACTTGCATCTCCAGGGTAAACATCTTTCCAAGTAAAGGTTTTTAAAATCTTGAATGTAGTTAGACATGGTTAAAATATTTCTGTTTATAATTTTGCTCTTAGCACTGGAGGCACCCTGGATTGTGAGCACACTGAGTGATCACAGGGTGAATGTGAGTGATTCTACCACGCTCGAGTGTGAGGCAAGAGGCACGCCAACCCCCATCATCACCTGGACGAAAGACAACCAGACAGTCATTAAGGGATCTGGTGAGACAATAGGCTTTGCTTTTGGTTAGACGTTAAAAAAATGTGATTAGGAATGTTCCATAAATGTTATCAAATTAATCAAGAAATAGTGCTTTTTCAAAGTGTATATTAAAATATAACTTTTTTTGTGATTGTGCTGATTATGTTTGATGATCTGGCTTGCAAAATGATTTTTAGGTATTATTCTGGATCAATTAAACCGTACCTTGACCATCCAGAGAGTAAAGAAAGAGGACAGTGGTCTATACACATGTACAGCCTGCAACAAACAGGGTTGTGCCTCCGTCCAGGCCCAGCTTACAGTGGAGGGTAAATTTATTTGTCTTGAACTATGGTTAAGATTTAAGACTGCACTGCAGTGGAGAATAATTTGGATTAATTATAACTATCACACACACACACACACACACACACACACACACACACACACACACACACACACACACACACACACACACACACACACACACACACACACACAGTGGGGTCCAAATGTCTGTGTGTTTTCTTGGAAAAGATTAATCACAGAAATATGGACAGTTGTGCTCAAACGTTTACATACCTTGGAAAAATTGGCAAGATATTTACCATTTTGACAGATAACATGAGTGAGAAGGCAGAACAAATATCTTTTATTCCTTATAGGACTCTGCTGCTTATGTACGGCATAACAGAATGGCACAACTATCAAACAAAACATGACAATAAAGAAAATTAGGAAATGGGAAAACCCTTCTTCATGTTTGTATACCGTTAGTTCTTAATATCGTCATGTTGGAACATCCAATAGTGTCCCATGCGCAGCTTTCATGCTGTAAACTGCTAACTGTCTTTCAGTATTTTCTGATAAGATGCTGCATTCATCTTGCCATCAATTTTATATTGATTTTATATCCTTTTCATGCTTTATAAAATTATATAAACTACCTTATTATTCAGGTCCTTTGGCAGTTTGTTTGACTTCCCCATGGTGTATCCAAGTCAGTGCATCACCTCATGTGCTGAGAAACTCACTGACAATTTATACACAGACAATAATTACAATGTCACATGTGTGGAAACTTCCCTTTAATAACCATTTAAAGATGTATGTGTCAACCTGTGTGTTTATAACGTGGCCAAACAGTCAAGGATATGTAAACGTTTGATCAAAGTGGTTTGGGTGATTTCAGGTTTAAAAAAAATTCTTTCAGGGTATACAAACTTTTGAGCGCTACTATGTGTATCAGTCACAGGTGTTCTTATAACCACTAACTAACTGTCAGTAGCCATCATGGGTGAAAGTTAAACGGTCAGTCATACAGAGGAGAGAGCAGCCACCTGCCACAACCCACATTCAAAACCAGTCATGGAAGCAGTTTCAGCATGAAAACACATCTGCTAACATAATTTCATCTTAAAAAACACTTTATCTATCAAAATCCCAAATCTGCCAGTCGTGGTTAGTTTGTTACGCCAGACGCGGAAGGATATGTGTTGGCAGAGCAAGAAAAAAATCATTATTATTCATTCATCTTTAGAATATGTGTATAGTATCCTGCTTAGGGTGTATTCTTGATCCTGGTGACTCAGGAATACACCCTAAGCAGGATACCATACACAGATTTTTTTTTTATATCTAGGGGAAAATGTAGAGTTGCCATCTCCTGGCATGTTTTTGCAAGGTGGAAGGAAACATGAGAACCTGAAGGAAACCAATATGAGGACAGTAACCCGAGCTTACGGATGACCCTGGGAGCTGAAAAAATTAATGCTGCCACATGGCCATAATAGTGCTCCATACAAAACTGCCATCAGGAAATTAGGGCTGGGATAGCAACTAATAGTGACAAGTAATTAGGTTTTTTTTTTTTTTTTTAATAACAGTTCAAAACTGTTTAAAGTAAAAATTTCTATTAGTGGCACAACATAGTACTCACATCCTCTGTAATACATGAATCACGCTGTGTGTTTTCTAGTTTAACATTGTTTGCATATGTAGCATTACCTAGCAATGTAAAGGATGTCACTGTGTAACAAACAGGAAACCCTTATGGACAGGGAGTCCTGTTCATGACGGAGTAGAGAACAACACACAAGTAGCATCTAGCTTATAGATACATAGAGTAAGTTACTCCGCACTGGCCATGGCCATTGGAGATTCTATCCATGTCTGAGCTGGCGGAATTGTTTTGGAGTCTTGAGGTAAAAATAGCACTATTTTTAGTCAGCCAGGAAGAGGGCTGTATCAACGCACATCCTTTTGGGAGCATGGACAAAAAAAAGTACAAACAGTCCCAGAATAGCAAGACAAAGTTGAAGCACCCACCTCCTCTTGAGAAAGAAAGACATCACAAGGAGTCACAGCGACAGGGTGAGCAATGTTAACAGAGACACACTTAGTGTACGTGACTTGTCTCGCGACAACACTGCTTGTCGCCAGCATGACTGCTCCAGCTAGCCCACTATTGATGCTTTTCTCCTTTTAGAGATTAAAAAAGAGAGTGTGCTAGATAACAAGTGCTTAAAGCTATTTAAAATTGCAGGGTATATACATCTATATTTGTTTTTTTTTATATTTGTTTTTTTTTTATAAGGTTTCAAGCTTTTAATGCGGACCTATTAGGCAAAATTCACTTTATAGTCATGGGTCACCAGTGTGTGTGTGTGTGTGTGTGCGTGGAAGAAAAAAAAATCCCTGTTTAGTTTTTTAATTATTGTTTTTCCATTTATGTATTGGCCAGTGCTTAAAATGCCAACTGGATTTTTCCCCTATTGTGACCTCATATTAGATGAATCCCCTCCCCTGGCTTGTTGTTCAACTCTGCTGTTCTCTGGATGGCCATGGCTCAGTAGTAGCTCAATTACATAGTAACTAAAGTAACATATTTGTGGGCGTAGTGAGAGAGAGAGAGAGAGAGAGAGAGAGAGAGAGAGAGAGAGCACTCACCACCTGGCAAGTCAGAAAGAATATATGGTGTAGTAAAGTATTCGGGTTCGATATAAAGGGTTCGACACATGTTCTTGTTTGCACACAGTGGGTTTTTGTTCTGGTGCTCTGGTTTCCTTTCACAGTACATAGACATGCAGTGTAGACCGATTTGGTGTTGTCAAATTGTCAGTAGTGTATGCGTGGGTATGGGTTGGCATATACCCTTTGGTGGGTTGACACCCCATCAAGGATGTACCATGCTCTGTGTCTTGGTTTCCTGTGATAGGCTTAAGCAGTTTTAGAAAGGGAGAACATTCACACCTTGGTTGCCTCACACCTCATTGGTTGGGAGTTTGGATGTGGGTTTCCTCTAGGTACTCGTGTTTCCTCCTCACAGTCCAAAGACAAGTTATAGGCAGATTGGTGTGTCCAGCATTTCCATTCATGGCTTCCTTACAAACATTATTCGCTACTTTACTATAATAACTATATGTTCATTTACACATCAGGTTCAGAGGAGAAGGTGAACGTGGAGCTGATTGTGCCGATCGGTGCTGTGGTTATTGCCATGTTCTTCTGGCTACTCGTCGTCTTTGTCATACGCAGCAGAAAACGGGTAATATTTCTCTATCGGTCTTTCAGTCACACACAATCTCTTTGCCCACATGGGAATGGACTTAGGCTACAGCTCCCTTTTTCCTTTGTGAGTTCCTACAATTATACACCCTGTTCTTGGTTATGAAGTGTGCCAGCATGACTGCTTGCTATACATGTAGGACAGCCCGGGTGGGATTTGGTGTCTCATTGTAATTCATGAAGGTCACTCACTGGAGCTCCTAAACACATAAATGCTTGTGTATATGCCTACCACTCATGTCTTTAATCACTTCTATTCACTGATTATACCTAGATTGGATTTGAATTTCTTCCTTCTAATTTTACTTTTGACCTTTCACTCTCAGCCCACTGATGGAGACATGAAGACAGGCTACCTGTCAATTATCTTAGATGCAGAAGACATGCCAATGGATGAGCAATGTGAGAGACTCACTTATGATGCCAGCAAGTGGGAGTTTCCCCGTGAACGTCTCAAGCTAGGTGAGCTTAAAACCCATAAGGTCCCATCAAGATGTGCCATCAAACATAGAAATCTGTTTTAACTCAAAGCACAGTACTGAATACTGAGCATTAATGATAATATCATTGAAAATGTTACTATAATAAAATAGTAAGTGTTAAATATAACACTAAAATCTGTGATTGTAGGGGAACCACTGGGTCGAGGGGCATTTGGTCAGGTTCTGGAGGCAGCAGCATTCGGCATTGAAAAGGCCACTACCTACACTACAGTAGCAGTGAAGATGCTGAAGGGTAAGCAGATTTCATTCACTGCATGAAGTCATTGCAAACAATATCACAACCCTTGTACAATCTTAGGGTTCCTACTAAATTATTAACATTGCATCCTCTAAATTGAGCATTTTAGTTTCTTGTTTCGATAACAATAATCATTGTGGAACAGTGGCACCTCCAGGGTCGAGGGTTTGATTTAAGCCTCGGTACTGTGTGCATGCTACTGTTTGCATGCTCTCCCCATTCTTGGTGGGTTTCCTCTGGGTGCTCCAGTTTCCGGTTCAAATACATGCAGATTAGGCTAAATGGACTTCCCAAATTGCCTGTAGTTTGTTTGTGCCCTGTGATGTATTGGCACCATGTCCAGGATGTACCTCTCCTCGTGTCCACTGTCTCCAGGTTCCAGGCCTTCATAACCTTGTACAAGATAAGCGGTAAAGGCGATGAATAAATGAATGAAAAAAAAAAAACAATCTCCATCATTACATAATCTCCAATTTTGCTTCGTCTTTCCTCTATTTCTTTCTTCTCCTTGTTTTCATGTTCTTTTTTGGTTTCCAGACACATTCTATTAATTTTGAACAGCTTGACAAGTCAAAATAAATGTGGTGAAACCAGGCCCACATTTAAATCCTGGTGAATCACTCTACATTACCCAGTAGAGGATTTGAATTTGGAGTTGTGCTCTTTGAGATCTGACATTTCCATTAACTAAGGAAAGCCTTATCAAAATGTGCGGCCCCAAGCAATTGCCTGCCTCGCCTGTCCTATAATGGAATTATTATAAGATATAACATCTTTCCAACTACAGAGGGAGCAACCTCCAGTGAGTACCGTGCCCTGATGTCTGAGCTGAAGATTCTTATCCATATTGGGCACCATCTCAATGTGGTCAATTTGCTGGGTGCCTGCACCAAACCTGGCGGTGAGTCCACTTGATCATATCCAAAGATATTGCATTCCTAATGCAAAACACTCCAAGTGAACAAGTTTAAAGATCAGTTTAAAGCCAAACACTTGTGTTTGCACATACTTGCCTAATAACAGTACAAGTATACACACATTAAAATAGAAATGTTTATTTTTCTGAAGGAACCATGGTCACAGTGTAAATTTCCTGTTAAAACTGTACATCTCTGTAAAAGCTCTTTATCTTCTCCCTATCTCTCTCAGGCCCTTTGATGGTCATAGTGGAATACTGTAAGCATGGTAACCTCTCCACTTATTTGAAGAGTAAGCGTGAAAAATATAGCCCCTTCAAGGTAAATTAACCCTAGGTCTTTGAAACTTTGGGAAACATTTCTTTAATATGGCTCCCTTAATGTATTTACATTAGTCATTTCACAAGCATTAAAAAAACATCATGATTATTTGAGTACAGTGGTTTACACACAGTTTTCCTATCTGTTGTTTCAGAAGCATAGACCTCAAGTGATGCAGGACAGAGCTGTTGGAATGGAGGAGGAACTTCAAGAAGGGGATCCGAGTATGGGCACTACTGCTCGATTGGACATCTGCACTGGCACTGCCATCTGCTCGGGACTGAAAAATGAGTGGAGTGCAAATCCTCAACAGGATGAGCAAGGTACTACCAATCTGCCATACTGACATAAACTGCTGCTACAGTACTTTTTTACAGTAGATTTAATATATTTTACAGTAGCTACTAATTAATTACTGTGATATAGTAATAAATAACCGCATGTTCTGCCTATACAAATTACATTGACACATTATGTGGGAAAAAGTATTTGGCCATAGCTGTTAATTATTACATTCAGGTGTTTTAATCAGAAGCCTTATCCTGGAATAAATGTCCCTGTTAGTTTTTAACATATTTAGTCAATCTTATCTTATTTTTGTTTAGTCAATTTTTAGTCGACTAAAAGTCTGGACATTTTAGTCTAGTTTTAGTCAAAGGAACCTTTAAGTATTTTAGTCTAGTTTTAGTCAAGGAAAATTGATTATTTTAGCTATAAGATTATTATTATTAATTAACCCTACAGTCAATCTAGTCTAGCCAAAATAATTTTTTTATGTATTTGAAAAATGTATCTTTTCATCTGATGTTTTCAGCTGATTATATTTATTTCTAACCATCACAACTGCTGCATATCCATATTTTTCTTAACTACAAAACAATACGAGCAGTATGAACAATACAGTGTTTTTAGACTTTTAAAAAAAATGTAATATATGAATTTACACACTGTTGTAAGGATAGCTTCTATGGGTCACAATTATTTGCTAACCTATTAGCTTAATGTGTTTGGCAATGGTTTAACTATAAAATAAAAATAAAATACATCACAACACAATTATGTGAACATGTGGTAAAATAAACATCACAAAGAGGCTGTAAAACTGGGTGTTTTTAAGGTACGCCTTTATATGTCTCTTTAGGTTTGTGTATTTTTCCCAGCAATTGTGTTTCCCACACTGTTTCCCCTCTGATATTACTGCAGATCGGCACTTTAAACTCCTGTTCAATATGGAGAAAATAGGCCCAAATATTGTCTCTTCTCTTTCGCCCGAGTAATACTGCTGTGATGACGAAGAGTTAAAGATGACTGTTAACATCCTATCACTGCACGTGCAAATTACTGCGCCGATATGCCGCGCACCGTGACCCGGGAAACACTGCAGCTCATGCCATAATAAATGAACACCGTATTGCAGCGGATTGTGGCGGAAATTAAATGTTGACGAAAATAAAAACAGATGTTTTATTAGTTTTTATTTTTTAAGCCACATTTTAGACATCTTGTCTTTTTCCGTCAACAATATTGCATGCTGATTTCGTCACTGTGAATGTTCATTGATTTCCGTGACATCTTGTCATCGTCTCGTCTTAGTCCCAGGAAAAAAGGGTTATGATTTTCGTTGACGAAATTAACACTAGCGTAGAGTTGCATGTTCTCCCTGTGCTTGGTGGGTTTCCTCCGGTACTCTGGTTTCCTCCCACAGTCCAAAGACATTCAGATTAGGGTAATTTGTGTTCCCAAATTGCCTGTAGTGGGTGTGCGTGTGTGTCTGTGCCTTGCGATGGATTGGCATGTGCACAAAGTCTCCTGAGATAGGCTTCAGGTCCCCCACGAACCTGTACAGAATACGTGGTATAGAAGATGAATGAATTTATAAATGAATAAATGCATTTATGAATGCAATGCTCTCTTGGGTGTGTTATTTTATTTAGTGGCTTTGGTAAAGTTTGACCAATTTTGATTAAATTAAATAATTGGCATTTAGCAATATAATATTTCAGTAGTATGGTTGTTTTAGCTACTTGACTGTAATGCATTTGTGGATGTTCTTATGAATCTGTGTGCTGCAGAAAGTTCAGACTGGGATCAGTTAACTATGGAGGATCTCATCAGCTACAGCTTTCAAGTAGCCAAGGGCATGGAGTTCCTCTCCTCTCGGAAGGTAAATCTTAATGAAACAAACATAAGCAAAATTGTATTTGTGTGTATATACAGTACGAGCATGTGATTGTGAAAATGTGTAACTTTTCTGTGAATTTATCAGTGCATTCACCGGGATTTGGCAGCTAGGAATATTCTCCTTTCTGAGAATAACATTGTGAAGATCTGTGACTTCGGTTTGGCCAGAGATGTGTATAAAGACCCAGACTATGTCCGCAAAGGAGACGTGAGCACTCATTGACTTTTTTCCGCCCATGAATTATGAGTGTGCATGCTTTATATTAGATGTTATCTGTATATCTTTTCAAATTTATTTCATAGTAATGCCAAACCCAATCTCACTCTTAGGCACGTCTTCCTCTGAAGTGGATGGCTCCAGAAACAATTTTTGACCGTGTGTACACAACACAGAGTGACGTGTGGTCATTTGGAGTACTGCTCTGGGAGATCTTCTCCCTGGGTGAGGAAGTTTGCTTTTTTTTTGTTATAATTCATTAAACAATATATTTTGAAAATAGATTTATTTGTCAAAATACCCACTCCAGGGCAAAATTAGGTCAGGGCAAAATTATAAATTATAAATCTGATGAAACTGTTGTAAGCTTAAGCCATCGTAATTATAGCATATTATATGGGTCATAATAATACTTTTTATAATATAAGACAGTAATCTAATGATTCTTTAATTTACCTGTTGTGAAATGCAGGTGCATCTCCATATCCGGGTGTGAATATCGACGAGTCGTTCTGCAGGAGGTTAAAAGATGGTACCCGGATGAGAGCACCTGACTATGCCACCCCTGAGATGTAACTATACTTCCTTTGGAGTCATAATCATAATATACTGTATTAGACACTTAGACACTGTTTAGAATATGATGTCATCAACGCCATCTGCAAATTCACACAGCACGTGTTATATGTGATAAAGTAGGAAGACATGGGAAGGGGTCGCTCTTGACATGTTGGTGAAAGGATTGATAATATTAAGCAATAGAGTGAAAGTTGTCATCATTGTACTCTTCTTCTCTTTGTGTTTATTACTGATAATTACTTTATCGGGATGTGTAGAGACATAAGTGTACTCAGGTACTGAACAACAAAACTAATGAGAAATGGGGCAATAATAATTGTGGCAATCATACTTGGGCATGGTACACAGCAATTGGGCCCGGGGTGAAAGCACTGTGGCCAGTTTTTGTGTAAGAGTGAAAGGTGAATGTCACATCAGAGCAACCAAAAAAACATTAAATTATTATCGTGCAGGATATTTTAGACATTTTTGAAAATAATTGTAAAAATTTTGCCTAGAAATAATTGAGTAAATACTTTTGGAACTGTATAACTTGGGTTGTGTTAGAGGAGAAGCTTGTACGGATCTAGAAATTATGAAACAACTCTGGATCTACAGTACCTCAAGCATATATTTTTTTAAAAAGCAAGATGCAAGCAAATGGGAAGCTCTATGTACAGTAGCTGTTTTCCCAGTCACTATGTAAATACCAAAATTGTTCAGGATATTTAAAAATATTATATTATATGTTAAAAGAAATAATCCAGTCCAGTAAACCATCATCTACTATTTATAAACTGTCATGCCTGGAATAGCAGCATACTACAGTATGTTTGCTCACTCTTACCAGAGATTTATTGACCCAGGTCCCTTTCCCAATCTTTATACTCTCTGTATTCAGTTTCAAACAAATATGACTTAATGTCCCTGAATTGTGTGTTAGAAACAATATGGTTCACTAAAGTTCATACACATTTCCAGTTCTAGCAATGCTTAAATGTTTCATGAAGCTGCGTACAATGGTGTCACACAGCTGAGAACCTTGGGATGTTACTTTCTGGATAAAAACATGTGCTCCTCATTATAACTACGTTATAGAAGAGGGACGCTTGTGATACTGTATACAGTCTGTTGAAAATATTGTATTAGTTCATGTAGTCATTTGTTTAATCATAATCTGATTGCGATCGAATTACAATCTATTTCAGATACCAGACCATGTTGGACTGCTGGATGGATCATCCGAAAGACAGACCCACTTTCACAGAATTAGTGGAGCATCTGGGGAACTTGCTACAGGCTAGCGCGCAACAGGTTACATATGGGTTTGACTAGTTACGTTTACATGGACGATAGTTCTTTTAAAGATTCAGATTAAATTTCGCTGATCTGATAAGATGTATGTTTACATGCTCTAAGCATTTAATCAGAATGTTTCTTTGTTGACGTGTGCAAAATGGTTATGCTTGCTGTGAAAAGTTGAATCTAGCAGAAGAAGAAAATGTAGTATTTTCAGGTTAGGTTAGGCTGCAGATAATTTCCAATAAATACCACCTTTTGTATTATGATAAGTTACAATCATCCCTCTCATCAGTTCAGTCTCATTCAGTCTCGGTTAGATTTTTACTACATAATAAACGTTGTGCCAAGAGATCAGTGGATGAACATAATGACTGTTGGGAGGGAGTTGTTCTCACAAAATAACTGCAAACGTGCGCAGAAAGAATATATTTATTTATTTTAGCAAGAGAAAAATGATCACAGCAATACTTAATCTTTACATGGCTAATATTTACCCATTGAACGTATTACTAAAGGTTTTTACCGACCCTCTCTTTCTGATTCAACATTCATCCTAATTGGCCCAGACGAGGGCCAGATTGCTCTGACTGAAATGTTTACATAATGCATTTTTATTCTGATTGGGTGATCATTCTGAATAGTAGTGGAATATTAGGGTCCATGTAAACACATCTAGTGTTTCATTTTATATGATTATTAGTAAAACTGATTTTCCGATAATGTGATAATAACAGCATGTTTCAGTGTTTGGATATGTGTGGTCACAGGTCTTAATGAATATTTTCATGTTGTAGGATGGTAAGGACTATATTCCACTGACAATAGGGAATGTGGAGGGGGAATCAGGAGTCCTTCACCACAGAATGACACCATATAAAAACACACCAAGAGAAAAAAGCATAGAGACCCACCTTCCCTATGATAATGCTCCATCTGTGGGGTAACTACACATTTATACTAAGTACACTTATATGTACATATAGTCCCAGTAAAACGCTTGGACACACATTCCAATTCCAATGTCTTTCCTGATTTTTTATTTAAAACAATTCTGATCGCCTCCAAAATATGCAATAATCTCCTTTGAACAATTGATATTGAGAAGTGTCTGCTACTTGTGCTCTCTAAGGTCTTTAGAACTGCTCTAATCTGAGGTGCTGTTAGTTGGTAATTTCTGCAGCAGATGTAATTTTTGGTCCTACTTTCCTGGGATGGTCTTCATGTGAACCAGGTTTAACATGGTGCTTGATGGGTTTTGCAAATACTCTCGACAACACTGTTCTTGCAAGAATTACTCCAGAACATCTGACCTTAATGTCTTAAAACAACAATTGACCGTTGTTACCTAATGTCATAAGTGTTATTTAATTATTATTTTTTTTTAATCCAAATTTCTTCTAGAATGTAGAAAATTAATCCAAAGGTGTGTCCAAACTTTTGACTTGTACTGTACAGTACATTAACACACATACACACACACACACACACACACACACACACACACACACACACACACACACACACACACACACACACACACACACACACACACACGTGATTTACAGTACTACGTGTCTTTCTTTTCAGATACCCCCAGCATGAATTTGATGACATCCCACTGGAAAAGAGTGCCATGATGGTATGTGTATTTAAACACTAAAAGCACTTCTTGAAAGACAGCTGTGATGATTTATTAATGATTTCTTCCTCACCCGTAGAATGGTCAGATGGACTGCAATATGGGGTTATCACATGATGAGATGAATGCACTGAATCATCAAGCACAGAGGATGGCTACATTCAGGTGAGATTCCAGCAGTCACTTCTGAACTCCACATGCTGCACCATGCTGTACTGTGCACTAACTTTAATTAGTCCTTTAGTCCTTTGCTGCGGGGTATGAGTAAAGAATCTGTGTCTTCTGAATCATCCAATCACACCAGCGGATACCAGTCTGGCTACCACTCGGATGACACCGAGGCGCCTGTGTATGCCAATGAGGAGATGATCCTGAAGAGGGACGTTTTGAAAAAGCCTCCGTTCCCAAAGAGGGATGAAACGTTTAGCACTGAGGTCCGCTATAGCACTCCTCCTGTTTAATATGAATCACCCATACGTTCCATGACTACTGTATGTGACTATACAAAGTGTCGGTCGAATTGTAAATGTGTGTATTGTTTTTAACTGTCGCCCTGGAATAGCAGATTCACCCTTTTGTGGCTATAAAAACTAGTCAAAGTGCTGCTTATGATAGGTTTGTGCATGCTTAGAGAGACTTGATTTAAACGCTGCTCTCCTTACATTCTCTTGATCAGTGGCATTATGGTTTTCTCTACAGTGTTTATTTAATATAATTTAGTCAGGTACATTTATTAGAATCTAGAAATTTCCTTAACAATAACGTGTTGCATGTGCATACCTTTAACAGTATGTTGAGATATGTTACAGTATGTTACAATTTTAACACTGAGTATAACACATTCACATAACACATTCACTGTATGACCACTGTGCCTTAGCTCATGCTTTATATCTTATCTTGACAATTTAAGCATGTGGAGCACTGATTTTGTTCTAATTTATCATACATATGACCATGTCTATTTTATTTGTCTTTTTTTTTTTTTTTTTCTTTTTTAAATAAATAAATAAATGTAATATATTCGGTGGCGGCTCATTGAAACTACTACCACTTCCTGTAAAAAGACACACCCGCTTTCTTTCAGGCAAGAAACAGCAACTGGAATTTCAGCCAACTGAGTGACCTAATGTGCTTTTTCTGTATTTATGTTTTCTATTGTTTTCATCGGACATTTGTCCAGAGTCTTATCAAATCAAGCAAAAAAAAAAAAAAAAAAAAAAATTGTCCATGCCTCTTGTTTTACTTTACAATATGCTTCTTTTTTTCTTTTCTTTTTTTTTTCTTGTATTTTTTATATTCATGTCCTGAATGTACGGGTTATATGATAAATGAGGACCTTAATGTAGGCCATGTAAGAACAAATGTATTTTATTAAACTTGTCCTAAACATGACTAGTTTTCTAAAACAAATAAATATTTTATGGAAAAAAATTAACAGCCTTGTTATAATTTGTTTATGATTAAACATTATCTACAGTAACATGTACAGTGTTTCAGGAAATTGTAAAGGCAGAATATAAAGGAGTGTGCATGTATATGTGTGTGTGTGTGATCCCAAGTGTTGGAGTGTGTGATGCATGTTTCGAGACCCTCCTCTTCCTCTTTCTGTTTTACAATAACCTTGAGGAGACAATACTCTCAAAGTTATTATTTTATATATATATATATATATATATATATATATGTGTGTGTGTGTGTGTGTGTGTGTGTGTGTATGTGTGTGTATAAATCAATAAAAAGATGATCTGTCTGGGTATACAGTTTGGGGTGGATGTGAGAAAATAAGTCCAGCTGTTTGTGCATCCCATTGTTTCATTGTTTTCATGTGGATATGTGTGCACTTTTATGGAGGAAATAACATCCTTCCATCCTTGAACCTTTTCATACAAGCACTCAGCTCAGTGTGGCTGCCCAGAATAGCCAAGGCTATATATACGAGGGTTGGCAGTTTAAGATGAGGCTACTGGCATTACATAAAAACAGGTTAGTTCAACTTGAAAAATATGTTTCATCAGTACATGACTAGGCGGCACTGTGGTGTAGTTGTTAGCACTGTCGCCTTGCACCGCCAGGGTACCGGTTCGATCCCCGGCCAGGCTCGATTCCTGTCTCTGTGTGCATGGAGTTTGCATGTTCTCCCCGTGCTTGGTGGGTTTCCTCCGGGTACTCCGGTTTCCTCCCACAGTTCAAAGACATATAGGTTAGGCTAATTGCCGTTCCCAAATTGCCCATAGTGTGTGAATGAGTGAGTGTGTGTGTCTGTGCCCTGCGATGGATTGGCACCCTGTCTAGGGTGTACCCTGCAATGTGCCCTAAGTCTCCTGGGATAGGCTCCAGGCCCCCCGTGACCCTGAATACAGGATTAAGCGATATAGATGATGAGTGAGTGAGTGCGTACATGACTATATTTTGCTGACAATGGTAGCAAAGGGAGAATGAAGGTGGGGAAGCTTCACTTTACATTTCAATGACGTTTTTCTCTAAAGAAAGCAGTTTAAAAAGTCGGTATCCTGAACTTCATTTTGTTTCATTTCTACTGCTTTGACCTTTCTGAATTTGTGATCCCCATCTCGCTGTTCTGCACAGTCTCACATGCACACCATAAAGCACTGCTTTTCAACTACTTTTATCCTGGGCAGAGCAAATGTTTAAATCTATCTATCTATCTATCTATCTATCTATCTATCTATCTATCTATCTATCTATCTATCTATCTAAATCACAGAAATACTGTGCATTAGTTGCAATGCAAATATGATGGCTTCTCGACTTATGGTTCAAATAGACAGATACTTTCTAGTCAGCTAGCTTTTCAATCTATGTTTTCTATAATTTTTTCCATTAACATCCACATTGCATTTATTTTTCCTCTGGTAAATCTGGTGCCGCAGTGGTAAAGTTTGATTCCGAGGGGTTTCTGTAACCTCTCGCAGCCGGAGGCCTAGAGAGAGCTGATTGGCCGAGCTCTCTCAAAGGGGAGGGATGAGAGGGAGTTAGTGCTCCCACATTAATCATAGCCCTACAGCCAATCAGGGGCGTCTGTGAGCTCACGCAAGCGGAAGGAGCAGATAGCGCTGATCTTGTGTGGTGGTGCAAGGATAAATGTTTTTGGGCATTAATTCCATTTTATTTCTTGTGCTAGACTATGAAGCAATCTGCAATCTAATCTAAAGACCATCCATTTTTTACCCATGGCATACTTCAATGGCTCAATCAGTTACATTTTTCACATTATTTAAGGGTTAAGTGCCATTTTGCTTTTTGGTATCCTGGATAAAATATAGGGTGGTCATGATAATCCTACATGGATAATTGGGGTGTAAATATGACTTGATGTATTGTGATACAAAATAATAATGAGAAAATTATTACAGGACCAGATTATTGGATTTAAAAAGACCTCTTCAGCAGCTTTCAAATGACACAGTCTTTGCACAGCCACAATCTGCAGAGGCCAAGAGGACATCTAACAAGTAACGTGGAAATTTTCCCTTGTATGCGTAAATCTCACTTAACTTTTAAATAACATTGAAAACAGTAGTTACCCCAGAAATCTGAATATGGATCTGTGCAATTCTGTTTTTTCTATATTTAGCCGATGGGGCCTGTACACCTCTTTAAATAGAACTGATTGGTGTAGTGTATAAAAATAATATGATAAAATATGTGACTATGGGGAACTCATGGGTAATCTTGTGTGTGTGTGTGTGTGTGTGTGTGTGTGTGTGTGTGTGTGTGTGTGTGTGTGAGTGTGTGTGTGTGTGTGTGTGTGTGTGTGTGTGTGTGTGAGTGTGTGTGTGTGTGTGTGTGTGTGTGTGTGTGTGTGTGTGTGTGTGTGTGTGTGTGTGTGTGTGTGTTTGTTTGCTGAAGAACATGCTGCAGTTTTCTCTTTAATCAAAGCTATGACGAAGCTAAATTTTTGTGCAGGGGAGGAAATAGCTACACATTTGTTTCCTAAGACAATGTTTCCTAGGATAAATATAGATGTTGCACACACACACACACACACACACACACACACACACACACACACACACACACACACACACAGTGTGTGCTTTTCCATGTAGATTTCATATAGGACAACTGCAAGATATTTCAGATGAAATAGATAATGGCATGCACATCATATTTTTTATTAATTTCTAACAATTAGGCTTGTAGTTAGGAGATCACTAGCACCATCATGAGGCAAAATGGTCTTTCAGAATATGCCTACAGTGGGCTTTGAATATGATTTACAGTCGGACTGTATATAGGAGTTGTCCTGAAAGAAGATTTGTTTTGGCTTTTTCATGTTTTTTTTGGTCTTTCCACTGAGCTGGCAGCAAAATGCGTATAATTTGCAATTAATCACATGAAACATATTTTCAGCAAAGTACTTTTCAGATCTTTTCAGTACTTTTTGTTTCAGCATGCAATTTAGCTGGAGGTTTGGTGTTTTGTTCAAGGACCCAACAGTGGAGCACTAGATCTTTTCATCCGTAAAGTACTATAAAGTATAAAACACTGAGCCACCATGTTTTACAGTACCCTTGGAGAAAAACATCAGACATCTATTCCTTTATGCATGGCAGTTTATGGTATTTTAGTATATACCTATGCACTGCTCAAACTGCATAATCATTGACAATACAATCCAGTAAACAGTATTTTGCTGTAAATGCATCGTGAACATGTGAGGGTTCACCACTAGAGGGCACTGTGTGCCCTATGACTTAGTTTTGTAGTTTTGGTTTGTAGACTCAGTTTCCCAAAAGGCACCTTCTTTTTTCGTTTCTTTTGAGTTTACATTTGGTTTATGTTTTGTAACCTCTGTTTAAAGAAGGCTCTATGGGGTGTTCTGTTTATGTTCATTTGGGGTGTGGATTCATGGAGCTGTCTTGTTAAATGTTAGTTAGGCTGTATCTCTTCATGTGTAAGTACTGTTCTGTGTGTTTCCAGTGTTGGTCTTCCTCTTGTTTAATTCCTTGTATGTATAGTACTTTGTATGTTTAGATTATTTGTATGTTGGTCCACATGAGTGCGTAGCCGTCAGTAGGTTTAGCCACTAGTGGCTTTGGTCTCTAATAGGTTTAGCTGCTAGTGTGGATTAGCCTCATGTGTGCCTAGTCTTTTGTGTCTTGGTTCCCCGGTAGGTCAGTAACTAACCTGGTTAGGTCATCAACCAGTGGAACAGTTTAGCTACTAACCCAATTAACCACTAACCTGTTCAGTCCATAGTCCTGTCTCTAGCCCCTCCATGTCTTTAGTTAGATTCAGCTCCATGTCACCTGTGATTTAGCTCTTATCCTGTATTAGGCTAAAAGAGCCTGTGTTGGCTAAGTAATATTTTTGTTAATAAATGACAATTTATCAACCCCTCTGTGCCTATGCCTGCCCTTTTTGCCCATGGCAACTACATCAGCCAGGAATACCCCAGATCATGACAGAACATTTATGATTTTCTTTTCACAGTGCAAAAATATTTCAATCTATCACCAGTTTATCCTGTCTTTGCAAAGTTAAGTTGTGCTAATTGTGTGCTTCTCAATACATACATTTACATACCTTTTTTATTAGCTGGGTGTTCAGGAATCATTAAGTTATTGCATCAGCTGGTATTAATAATGACCGGTAATATTAATGTAGTTAGAGTTGACGGATTCTAACAAAATAGAAAGAAATTGAGTGAATTTCCACAGTATTCCTCTCAATATGATTTGCTACTCATTTCTTATTTTACACAAGACATATTCATTAAACAAATCTATGCCTGCAAGCGAATGTGTCACATCGAATCATAATGGCTTTACTACAGTTTATTACTTTTTGTTCACATAACTGTCAAATCAATTCTTTGCCTGTGGCATTTTGATCGTGTCATTCTAAGCAAATTTTATATTCTACATACAATCATGTATAAAAGTTAGCACCCAAATTTTCATTTTATTTAGTTTTTATTTTTAGCCATTCTACTATTTAGTTCCATTTACTTCACATTTCCATCTAGAATACTCTGATATACAGAGTTCATGGTTCTCAATGACTGCAAGGTGCCCGGCCCAGTGGCTACAAAACAAGCCCAAATCCCCCTCCACCCCTGGGCTTGACAGTGGGTATGAGGTGTTTGTCTATAGGACTCTTTTTCAGATGTCTCTGTTCAGATGCAGTTTTGTGAATCTTGTCATGGTTCTGTGTTCTTTTTACAGTAAACAGAAGTTTCTTCTAACAAGCCTTGAAAAACAAACTGTACGTGTTCAGTCTTCTAATTGTACTTAAAGTTGTTGAAGTTTAACATTTAACATGCTTAGTGAGGCCTGCAGGGTTTAAGATTTAGGTCTTTTTTTTTTTTTTTTTTTTTTTTGTCTGATCTTGGAGTAAACGTGCTGGAACATCAACTCCTGGAAAGATTGAAAACTGTCTTGAATGCTTTTTCACTGTAGAATGTTGAAATCCAATTTTTTTTTGGAAAAGGCAACATCTTTCCCTCTTGTCATTGTATTTGATGCTCCAGACCAGCAAACTGGCAAAAACCTCTGCTTCTATCTGCTGATGGTCAATTAATCAAGGTCTAATTATTAGCAGCACCTGGCTGCAACTTGCCCTCTTGCATCCTGTGGAAGCAGTAAGGAGGTACATACAGTCGTGGCCAAAAGTTTTGAGAATTACATAAATATTGGAAATTGGAAAAGTTGCTGCTTAAGTTTTTATAATAGCAATTTGCATATACTCCAGAATGTTATGAAGAGTGATCAGATGAATTGCATAGTCCTTCTTTGCCATGACAATTAACTTAATCCCCAAAAAAACTTTCCACTGCATTTCATTGCTGTCATTAAAGGACCTGCTGAGATCATTTCAGTAATCGTCTTGTTAACTCGGGTGAGAATGTTGATGAGCACAAGGCTGAAGATCATTATGTCACTCTGATTGGGTTAGAATGGCAGACTTGACATGTTAAAAGGAGGGTGATGCTTGAAATCATTATTCTTTCATTGTTAACCATGGTGACCTGCAAAGAAACGCGTGCAGCCATCATTGCGTTGCATAAAAATGGCTTCACAGGCAAGGATATTGTGGCTACTAAGATTGCACCTAAATCAACAATTTATAGGATCATCAAGAACTTCAAGGAAAGAGGTTCAATTCTTGTTAAGAAGGCTTCAGGGCGTCCAAGAAAGTCCAGCAAGCGCCAGGATCGTCTCCTAAAGAGGATTCAGCTGCGGGATCGGAGTGCCACCAGTGCAGAGCTTGCTCAGGAATGGCAGCAGGCAGGTGTGAGCGCATCTGCACGCACAGTGAAGCGAAGACTTTTGGAAGATGGCCTGGTGTCAAGAAGGGCAGCAAAGAAGCCACTTCTCTCCAAAAAAAAACATCAGGGACAGATTGATCTTCTGCAAAAAGTATGGTGAATGGACTGCTGAGGACTGGGGCAAAGTCATATTCTCGGATGAAGCCTCTTTCTGATTGTTTGGGGCGTCTGGAAAAAGGCTTGTCCGGAGAAGAAAAGGTGAGCGCTACCATCAGTCCTGTGTCATGCCAACAGTAAAGCATCCTGAGACCATTCATGTGTGGGGTTGCTTCTCATCCAAGGGAGCAATTTTGCCCAAAAACACAGCCATGAATAAAGAATGGTACCAAAACACCCTCCAACAGCAACTTCTTCCAACAATCCAACCACAGTTTGGTGAAGAACAATGCATTTTCCAGCACGATGGAGCACCGTGCCATAAGGCAAAAGTGATAACTAAGTGGCTCGGGGACCAAAACATTGAAATTTTGGGTCCATGGCCTGGAAACTCCCCAGATCTTAATCCTGTAAAAAACTTGTGATCAATCCTCAAGGGGCGGGTGGACAAACAAAAACCCACTAATTCTGACAAACTCCAAGAAGTGATTATGAAAGAATGGGTTGAATGGATTGAGAGCAGCCCAGTCGAATTGCAGAGGTCCTGAAAAAGAAGGGCCAACACTGCAAATACTGACTCTTTGCATAAATGTCATGTAATTGTCGATAAAAGCCTTTGAAACGTATGTAGTGCTTGTAATTTTATTTCAGTACATCACAGAAACAACGGAAACAAATATCTAAAAGCAGTTTAGCAGCAAACTTTGTGAAAACTAATATTTGTGTCATTCTCAAAACTTTTGGCCACGACTGTAGTATGGCATGCATGTTTTTTTGTTTTTTTTTGGCTTAATTTTTTAAGTAAATAAGGGCAGAGGTTGGGTTATATTGCGTAATACTGAGACACACTATGATCTGATTTTTTTTTTTTTACACACACACAAATAAAAACATGGAACTGAAACATTGGGCACTCTTTTATACATGACTGTATTATAATAGCCATACTGTACGAAGAAAACGCATGGGTATGATTTGTAAAGTATAACAGTGAATTTTTAAAATACATTTTCTTATTTTATCAAATAAATCTAAAAACACATTGTTTTGCATGTGTATTTTCAGTTCTATTGTCAGTGGTATGTGCAGGTCAAGTTTCTTTATTTAATAAAGACAAACCAGAAATGTAGTTTTAACCATAAACACTAAATTAAACACTGAATTAAAGTGCTGGCAGTTGACCCTACTGCTTCCACGTCTGGTGGTCTGTTTTCTGAATGGGAACTTGATGTCTTTAAAATTGACAAATCCTTTAAGTGTGGCATACACCAATGTTCTCAGGAGAGAGACAAAGAAAAAAACTCGTACAGAATCCTTGCTGAGGCAGACCCATACTGCAGATCCAGGTAGGAATGATTATTTTGGTCTGTTCAATATAATATAAACAATTTGACAGCAAAACAATATATACAGTAAGCCATTTTCCCAACTTTTTTGGCAAATTATTGTCTGTAGTCATGCATGGTTGTAACAAAATATTTTTGTTGAAATTTACTATTTCAATATTTACAAAAGCAAGAAGTTGGAAGTTTTGAACTAGCACTGGTTTTGTCATATTTGGGAGCCAAGATGTGTTTAAAAAGCAATATTTACAAAAACAATATTTCTGAAAGAAAACTTAAAACCCCTGAGCTCTGCCACGATGCAGAGAGTAATTCCCTTCCTTCATCTTTCTGCATATGAATTAAATATACTGATTAGAGTGCTTGGTTCCTTTGAGCACCAGAGACCTCAAACCTTTAAGTCACAAACCTTCAAAGGAAAAGAATTCAATAAATATATAACTATTCAATTAAATCCACCTCAGTTCAATGAAATTCTATTCCATTCAGTTTAATATTATTTGTATAGCATTTTTAACTATATGGTCACTGCCTCAAAACTAGCTTAACAGAATTCCTTTGGCAAACTGTTGTGTTTATACACACGCTGATGTGTTTCAATATTTACAAAAGCAATATTTCCAAAAGAAAAAAAAAAAAAAAAGCTTAGCTAATCCTACAACACTCAGGACACATGTGATTTTTGTGTGTGCAAGAGACAGGAGATTCATGGATTGTGCATGGGAAACTTGTATTTAGTAATGTCTGCAATGATCAGGATTTTCTGAGATACTGTAATCTTATGGGACCATAGACGTACAGTATATGCTATTGGTTGATGCTCGATCAAACAGTGCAACCCTGACCGATTTCCTTAAGGTTCCTTGGTTGTCTCCCACTCTCCCAACACAACATACTGTACATGTAGGTTGATTAGCCATTCTAAATTGCCTCTAGGTGCAAGTGGGTGTGTGGATGTATGAATGGATGATGACCCTCAGCCTAGCATTTCTGGGATAAGCTCTAGATCGTCCAAGATAACGCTGATGATTAATAAATGGATTTGAATTTGTAAAGACTTTTGCAAACCTTTTCTTAATCCAATACTTAAATATGATGGGGTTCATGATACAAATCCATTTTACATTCAGGTTGTAACGCTACTGGCTGTTTAAAGTTGAATTGGGTGAATATTTAAGCAAGGCCCTGTAGGTGGGATCTGAAAAAAAACATAACAAAAAAGGAAAGCCTACAGTATGTAAACAAATTCTACATAATCTATGAATCATTTCAATCCTAATCTTAGGACTTCATATAGCTGTAATTATTAGTAAAATAAAGCTATGGCTGCTTAGCAAGCCTTGTATATGTTTATAATGTTTATCATTTAACATTTAGCACCATTTTGCCAAACAAGTGCCAAACTAAGCTTTGTAAGCTTGGTTTAAGCACTGTACTGTACAATTGGATGCTCTCAGTGTGTTTGAATAGTCAAACACATATCATCATCACAGTGCGTATTACCACCGGGGTTGAATTGAATTGATTAATTGTAAGTATTACAATTACTTAATTAATTAATTAATTAATTTTGCAAACTTGCGATTTAGATTTTGCAGTCAACCTGCAAGTTTTAAAAAATAATTACGTACATTTTTATTATTTATTCATTGTTATTTGTATTTTTGCAGTTTGGCTACAAAATCTAAATTCATGCAACCTTATATATTTTAATATAATAGACTTGGTTTATTGGTTTATTTCTGATGATAAGATGGTATAATATTTAAGCAGTTTTTAATAATGTAGTAAGCATGTTATCAAGGGAACACAGAGATGTTCCGTAAAATTTTTTGAGCAATGAATATTCATTTTTCTGTATTTGTAATAACCACCTGCTTAACTTTAATGCTCTATATTTGTGATACTCTCATTATCTATGTAGCTTTGCTTATTAATATCTACTCACAACCACACACTGCAGTAAATGTAAACAGTAACTTTCAGTTGGGCATACCTTTCTTGACTGTACATATTTTGTAGAATGTCTGAATATAAATAAAAAAAAACTAAACATGTCATAAACATGTTATAAACATGTCATAAACACATACATATATTGTCCACTTTGACAAGGTATTAATCAGAGCAAAGGATTAAAAGAAAGGACTCTATAACCACCAGGAGGTGCTTTAGTCCACCAAAAAGGATCTAGTACACATTCTCACTCACTCACTCATCTTCATTACCGCTTAATCCTGTATTCAGGGTCGCAGGGAACCTGGAGCCTATCCCAGGTGACTTAGGGCACGAGGCAGGATACACCCTGGACAGACATACACATACTCACACACTCATTCACACACTATCGGCATTTGGGAATGCCAATTAACCTAACCTACACCAAGCACGGGGAGAACATGCAAACTCCATGCACACAGAGATGGGAAACAAACCTGTCCGGGGATCGAACCTGGACCCTGGGATGCAAGGCGACAGTGCTAACCACTACACCACCATGCCGCTTAGTACACATTCTATATATTTAATTTTTGTATGCTTAAAATATGCATGATGATGCTTTAAAAAGCATTCAAAAGCATGCACATCTTCATCTGGGCAGTACCCAGTGGATAGCAGTACCATGAATAAATAAATCCCTTTTATAACTGTGTAATTTAAGGCAAGAAGTGCAGTTGTATAAAATAATGTTGGTTTTAATTAACCTGACATCTACTTTGTTAAGGTTATGATCTTTTAAGTGATGGAAGCTTGTGTATGAAAGTGCCTTTTTGGGCAATTTCAGTCCTCAAACTATTCAAGCGATTGAAGTCACAAGCCTAAAACTGGTTGTATAAATCACGTTTGTATAAAGTTTATTTTCCTCCAGGGGGACAACTGGATATGTCATACATAGGCAAAGCCTTTAATTGCCTTAAACACTATAGGTGAAAGTTGAAAACCTGGCCACGAATTACATTAAAGAATGAATTCTATTGAAAGTTCAGACCATCTGGTCTGAATCCAATTCTGAGGTTTACAAACACAGAGAAATCTAACCGCAGAGGGGTCAGACTGCCATGCCGATGGCTAAAGGTAGATTAGCCTTAGATTAGGAAAGCTTACGTTTTTACACTTTGTGTGTTTGATGTGGGATGCAATGTGTAGACTCTCTTCACTTGAGGTTTTCATTTGCTGAAACTATGTTTCTGATGAGGTCTTGAGTCACTGAAGCACAAATAGCCAAACAGATCAATGTAAATTAAATAAGCTTGAATCCTTCATGGGTTAGGCTTTTTGTAATGAGTAGATATTGCTCTAATTGACATAATTTCATTTAACCAGTGAACAATTGCTTTGTGTGTGCAAGTGCATGCATGCATGTGTGCATGTGTGTTGGGGTCTAAATTGCATGAATAGAAAATAAGTCTCTCACATAGCAAAATCACACCAAATAATTAACACTGAAACAATTTGATAATGGGAAAAAAAAGTTTAGAATAAGAATGGAAAGTAAGAGGCCAAAGCAGGGAGCAAAGTCCTCTGCAAAGCAGGGAAAAACTTTCTCAGAGAAACAAGGATGTGGAAAGACATCCTTAAGAAGGTAGAAAGTCAAGGCCACATCTTAAGTGATGCTGGGAAACATAGCGATATCCAAGGCAGAGCAGGAAGATGGAGTGGTGCTTATTGTGAGGCCAAGTGGCAACCTCAATGGGGTAGGGACAATGGGAGATGTTTGGGGCCACATTCACAAAAAAAAAAAAAAGATCCTTGGAGTCTATGTGTCTAAACAGCTGACATGAACTTCTAATGCTTCATACCTGGTAAAAAAAAAAAGGGGGGGGGCAACAAAAACCTTTCTTCCACAGAAAGCTGAAACAGGTACTGCAACAGAAACTGTTGGAAAATTCCACAGATCTACCACTGAGATTATCCTGGCAAACTGTATATGGCTGTTTGGTTGTTCAGATGCACAGTCACTGGGGGAAAGGCTCTAAATCGTGTGGTGAAATTGGCTCAGCGCATTGTCATGACAGATCTCCAAAGCTTGCACAGCATCTACAGAATGCCAGCCGACTGAGGAAGAAGGCTAGCCGCATCATCGGAGACAGAACACTTTAGTTAATCCCTGTTAAACCGTTGCATTGTGCAGAAATTTCAGGTCAATTAGATCCAACAAAAATAGACTAAGGAAGAGCTCCTTCAGTTTCCTTCATCACACATACCGTGTCCACACACTGCAACTATAAACAAGCTTTACAATACTGTCAACTTGTTTATTGTAAATCAAATGCTCCTACAATTATATCTCTACCTCTTCAATATGCAAATATGTGAATTTAAACTTTTTTTTAACTAGCATTTATTGCATGTGACTAAATGGTGCCTACCTATTTTCTTACTTCTTTCTGTGCTCTTAGGTGATCAAGGTGTCATAAAACCTTGCATGGGTATCAAGTATAATGACAATAAAGATATTCTAATTCTTATATTCATTATTTTACAGTGAAATGTTTCTCGTCGCATATCCCAGCTTGATCGAAGGCTGGGGTCAAAGTGCAGGGTCAGCCATGATATGGTCGCCCCTGGAGCAGAGAGGCTTAAGAGACAACCTGGTGGATCTGGAGCTTGACCCACCGACCTTCCTTTCAGAAACTCGGAGCCTTAACTCACCTTAATGTGTTTATCAACATTTAACAAATGTCAGTCTTCATAAAGTCTTCCTCACCAACCCTAGCTATTTTAATTTCCAGAAGAACTAATTACCTCTCTTGAGCGACGTATGTTTTTTTCAAATGTTGGTATATGACAGATGTACAAGATCAGAAATTTCTTTGAGGATGTCTTACAACCCACATGGCATGTTGACCTCTAAGGGTCAAAATCAAGTGCCTACTCCACTCACTCCACCCCCTGGTCACTCTAGGGATGGACAGAACATGAGATATTACATGTTCTGTCTTTGTTCCCATCATTTTATGCATTTGACCATACTTTATCAAAACACTGTCACTGTTTACTTTATAGGTTTCAGCCCTTTAGCACTGTGGCCTCGCACATGCACGGTTTGTGTGTTGTCATGCCCATGCTTGTTCGGTTTCCTTTGTCTGCACTGGTTTTCTCCCGCAGTCCAAAGACAGGCTGATAGGAAATAAGGCAAATTAGTGTTTCCAAACTGCTGGTAATGTGTGAATGCATGCGTACTTGTGCCCTGTGATGGATTGGCATCCCATTCGTTGTGTATCCTGTCTAATGCCCACAGTCCCCTAGGATAGGCTCTAAGCTTAGTGTGACCATGAACAGGTATAAGCGGTATAGAGAAAGTGTGAACTTGAGAGTCAGAATGAGAGAGTGTGATTAGCAT